>JAQGAZ010000499.1:0-58355 GCA_034692225.1 Polydesmus complanatus | reverse complement strand
TTGTCAAATTTCGAAACAAAAATTCCCACCGCCGAAGAGGGCAGCACAACTCTTATTTTATGGATACGCCTCGTATATAAAATAAATTTAGCAATAAATTAATTAGTTTTAAATTTCAAACCTCAGAAAAAATCTTACCTAATACACCTAAACGATAATTAAATGTTACTAGAACAACATCGTAATCCATAAGTTTTTCTGGTGGATACATGTAATAATTTCCGGTCCCCATTACAAAAGCACCACCGTGAATAAACACCATAACAGGAAGAGATTTTTTGGAATCGCTCTTCTACCAATTAATTAATCATATAAAGTATTACGCATCAAAAAAATAAAAAAAAATCTACACTAATAATACTACTACATGTACTGTACTTTACCAAAGGTGTAAAGACATTTAAATATAAACAATCTTCCGATCCTTCGACCCCTCGAGTAACGAAATTAAACTGCGCGCATTCTTCGCTGGATTCAGTGGCGTCGCGGACTCCATCCCAATTGTCCACCGCTTGAGGTGGCTAAACTCGTTCACTAATTATTTTAATAAATATACCGCAAATATTTTTCTTAATTATTATTTACTTTGAATCGATTTTCGCCTGCTGTTGATTTGCCGAACGGAATTCCTCGAAAAGATCGAAACTCCCTATCGAAATAGCTGCGTTGAGTTTGACCTCGAACGCTCCCATTTGAAATTCGAACCACCACCTCGTCCGCCCCTGAAATTAACCCGCAGCATAACGCTAAACTAACCAAATAATAAAGGTTCATACTATTATTTTTGGTTTTTCTCTCAGCCGGCGTTAACTACTTTAGCTGTACGTGTTAGCAAAGCTACGCGAATTTCGAATGTAGTTTAGTTGACAACATTATCTGCGCGACCAATGTACTCGATGTTGAAGTGGGTGTGATAATTAACATACAATTGCCAAAT
The DNA here is from genome assembly GCA_034692225.1 of Polydesmus complanatus. NCBI lineage: Eukaryota > Metazoa > Arthropoda > Diplopoda > Polydesmida > Polydesmidae > Polydesmus > Polydesmus complanatus. Next base: position 57,418 of record JAQGAZ010000499.1, on the reverse strand, counting down.
ACATTGCTCAGATAGTAAACAGCGAAGAAAAAAATGTCTCGTTTTTGTTGGTTAGTTAAGAGTCAAAAGTAACTAGAAGCGACGTTACGATATATGATAAGATAAGCATCGTAACATGGTTTACATTAATTTCATCTCGCATGTCAAGGCTGAAGATTAGTAGCCTACTGTATTTAAAACTACATACAGTATAATAACACATTAATTACATTAAAAGGTAACCAATATCACTCGCAAACCTAATAACATTCGAATATGGGTTTTGAAAATGTTTACAGTTCGTTAAAAATTGTGTTGCTATAACCTGCTCATTAATGCTAAATAAATGCATGTAGTTATCAATATTTTAAGAGCGGGCGATGTTTTCACCAGTTTCTAATTTTGGAATACATTTTTATAAAGTAAGTGAAGTACAGTAACTTCATCTAAAAACTAATAAAAACTTAAACGCAATCTTAGCACTGTAAATCTTACTGTATTGTCAGAGTTAATTGAATTTTGTAATTACCGGTAAAAACAGTTTGAAGCCATTAGAAATTAATTTACCACTCTTTGGCTATAGAACTTGTATGTTATCTATTGATATCTCAAAAATTATTTATAAAATTTCAATGTTTTTCTTAAAGAAATTTATAACAAGAATCAAAATAATCGTTGGTTTATAAAACTATATGAATTTTTTAAAAAAACCTTTATAATATTCCTCTTTGATTTTATGGCACGTATTTCCAAATTATGCTGAAATCCAGAGCATAAGCTTGCTGAATGAAATTGAGATTTAAAAAAAACAAAGTTGTATTTAACAGAGCTATAATACTTATGATGGCACCAATTAATTTAGTTTTTGAGATTTGATCATTTGATAGATAGCCTAAAAGCTGCAACGTGATTCATATTAAATTCGAAGTGAATCATTTCATCAGTTGACTTCAATCGGCATTGAAAAAGTTCAAAATTGTAATTCTATTTACAGAGAATTAGATAACAATTCATTTCCAATTTCCTCAAAATAAATTTTATTACACAAAAAAAAAAAAAAAAAAATTGGGGACTAAAATAATAATTAAAATTACGGTATTAAGCAAAATATGACTTGAGAGTAAAATTATGCATTTATTGGTCCAAAATTATAGGCTATTATTATATCGTTTGATTTCTATACTACCGGTATTGTTAGTTCTTTAAATTATAAAAAAGCAAAAATTGAAATATATATTTTTTAATTTTCTAAACTAAATTAAATAATAATTTAAAAAAATTACTGCGCAGTAAGTTACCAGCATTGCCAAAAATTGAAATACAGATTCAATTAATTCTTAAAAGACCCAAAACTTATTTGAACCTTCGCATTTCTATTTTTATGAAAACAGTTGATTCTATTGTTAAAATAAACATCGAACAGAATTCTCCGTCTTAAACAAGCATTTAAATTAAAATCAAATAACATTTTTTGAGTTATTATTTAATTAACTGTTCATATCGTTGTTTGCTCTCCCGTAACAACCTTGGTGACATCCAACTTTTTTCAATAAAGATTTTAAAAGTACTGCAATGACGTCATACGGATGTTGTTTAAAAACATAAAATCAGTTAAATTCATCTACTAACGAGCTTTCCTATATTATTCATTAAAAAAATAATAATGTTCAACAACAACAAAAAAAATATATTTGAAAATTTTTTCTTTGTAATGTACCGTACTGATATCAGACGTTCCTATTTTTTCTGAAACAAACTACGTGTTCATTTCCAATAGCAAAGGTACTAAGTCCTTTTCACACGTCAAAATTGACGTCAGGTGTGTACAAATCATGGCGTAAACTTCTGATTAAACGTCGTTAGGTGGGTTTCCATATGATTTTTAAGCAAACACGTAGCTGATAATTATTATCTCGTTTTCATATAAATATATTCTTTTAGAAAATTAGCTCAGAATTGTGGCAACTAAATACAGTGTATTCCTATAAGCCAAAAAAATCCAAGCTCAGATCAAGAATCCTTTTTTTTTTTTTAAAAAAAAAAAAGACGAAGAAACAAAGTGAAATATTAACAACTTTTAAATATATCGGGTATTTTATTATTTTTATTTATCTGTTTGTTTACGGATAAACTGGATTTTTAGAACGGAACGCAGCTCGCCCGACATAATTTTTTTTCAAACTATAATTTGTGCTTCTAAATTGAATTAAGGTACAGTACAAAAATTATAATACTGTTATTAGTAAAATTGTATGCACATTTTTATGTAAATTTTATCGAGTCATCGTGATTTCCACTTTAAAAAAAAATGTAAAGTGTTAATTGATAAACGCCGGTACGGTATAGAAAAAAAAAATCATACAATCACTCGTAATAATAATTACATAAAAAAAAAAATAGTAATAATTTTCAATTATTTATTTTTTTTAACTAGTCATTTGACATTTTATTGCTTCGTAACGTACCGTAAATACATGTAAGAATAGCGTTTATAAGAGAACACCACCTACCGAGTGTTGGGCGCGCTGTGTTACCTGTTTCAACTCATCCCATGTGATTCAACAACCTCATAACCTCTGTTCATTTTTTCCGCTAACGGTACAGGATTTCTTCCTTTATTTTTTTTTTCGTCGTTCACCTTACTTCTACAACACCGACGAGAAGAAAAAAATCAAACTCAATAATTTCCGGGATTTGAACCAAACGGAAAAGGTAAGAACTTTCAAATTTTGACTATTATGCCAATATTTTAATAAATTTAAAGCATAACTAAATTTATGCAAAAGAATTTATTACTCTTAAAATATATATATATATACTGTACAGCATTATAATTGTAGTTAAACGAACTAAACATCATAAGAACATACAAATAAAAAATTCAATTTTTATAAGTTTTTTATATTCTTATAACAATTGATTTTTATTACTTTACTAATACTAAATAATTACTCATTCCTCAAAAATTAAAATATACAAATTTACTCTTGAGGATGAATATTATTTTCAACCTCGACCATTTATTTAAATTAAATAAAAAGTTACAAAAACAATAAAAATGATATTTGCGCATACAATATCGAATTATTGTAAAGTACTCTAAAGCTTAAACTTGTCAATTTATTTTGTAGAATTGCTACTAAATAATAATTTTTGAGAGTAAGGAAATGATAAGATTAAAATTGAGTTAATTTTCTCCCATAAAGAGTAAAAAAAACAACAAATAACTGACAATTTAATCTTTGAATTGATTAGATATCGCTTCCAATAATCAAAATGATACCGTATCTAAAAAATTTAGCTCTTAAAAATTATTGATTACTACTCAATTCAAATTTACTTTAAAAAAAAAAAACGCCGCCATAGATGTTCTAGTTTATGGTAAACGTTACCATTTTATTAATGGGTTAAGAGAACTTTTAAGGTCAATCATAACCTTCGCTAGGTGAAATAAATTCAAAGAATGTAAACAAAAAAGTTTAGATAAAAATGTAATGTTGCAACTTCGATAGAAATAACTGATGCAATTACCGTATAGATTCTATAGAAAATATTTCATGCACTACAATAGTCAATATTAAATGCACGCATACAAAAATCTCGACAACACTTTTTATCTAGGAAATAAAATTATAACGCAATAATAATTGTTAATTCATTTTGAAAAATTGTATAATTTAATTTTCCAGTCTTAAAACTTGTCAACTTTATAAAATCTAATGATTTTTTTTCTTTTTTTTTTTTGAATTTAAATATACAGTATGGTGACCTACAAGTTGAACTAATGCAAGGTTACGGTGATAGAATAAACAAAACCATTGTAACTTTATAATTTCCAATTGCAGCATTTTTATAGCTTTTGGTTTTTTTCGATAATACTCGTACAGTAGATGTTTTCTTATTGACTTTAATCTTGATAAAGATTAGCTACCGTATATTAACTTCATAAGCATAATGATCAGTGCTCAAAACTAAATTATTTTTTGCTATTGTTATTGGAAAGTAAACCGTTAAAAATTAAATTAAATTTATTGAAAATGTTTTTAAGTTCAGTTTTTAGAATTTATCACTTTAAATAATTACAGTAACTTGTTCGATTTTCTTATTATTCACATAGTTTTTCAAAAAGTACAAATAGAATGCCTAATAATTTTGTTTTATTTTCAATGAAAAGTAATTACCGGTAACCTAATTACAAAAAAAAATAATATACCGGTAGCTTAAAAATAGCATTAAAGCAAAAAAATATATATATATACCGGTATATATATTTTAAAATTTTCTATTTTACCTTTAATAATGCCAATTAAATGCAATAAACTTTGCTATTTACTGTGTATTTAATTTTTCTTAAAAAAAAAAAAAAACTAACGAGTGATTAGATAATTAAAAATACAGTATAATAAAGGAAAAACACAATTAGAAAAATAAACATTCATACACAGACTAACGCGATAAATATTTCCCATAACATCAAAATTTTAAAAGATCACAAAAGGAAATGCACTGAGTTTGCACTTTAATACCTTGAAGAATGTATAAAATTGACAAGTGTCGGGTATCATAACAGTTCCTAAGTAACAAGTAAAGTGCAATAACAAGTTCAAACGTCACTACCTTGCTCATAATAATTTTCGTAACACCTCATGCTCTTCCACAGCTGATATTTAATATTAACTCATACTTCAAGCATTCGTATGCAATGCATATCCTACGTCTTATTATAATGTGCAATAGCACACGGTTATTTTTTCTTCATTAAAAAAATCATTTTTAAAAAAAAAAAAAAAATCCCAATATAAATTAAGCCCAAACATTTAAAAATTATTCTTTATTACTCGAAATATTGAAGCAAATGTCTATAATTTTATTTACTACATATTAATGATATTATTCTTAACATTAAATTTATACTTACGATTAGCTAGTGTTAAAAAATTAATTAATCCATAAATCTACTCGGCATAGATTTACATTATCAAAAGATAAGATAGGCTAAGTTATATTATAAAAAAGAAAAAAAAAGAAGAGTGCTGAATAAACACGATGTACAGTACCGGGTATACTCAACACTTGGCACCATTAAGTTCATTCGATCGTTATCAGCTCGTATTACTATACAAAATTCTACGACTTAATTTTTCATAATTAAAAATGGCCGCTAAATATTTGTTCCCTCCCCTTCCATATTTTGAAATTAATTTAATTGCAATGTCTTCACACTTACCGTATACTTCATTTATCAATAAAAAAATAAACATACAAATTTGCAGTTTTTAAAACTCAAAAGCAAATTGCTACGAAGCAACACTCAAAATCCAAAATTTAAGCAATTAATAATTTAAAATTTTTCCAAACATTAGATAGTAGATGATAGAAATTGGTTATATACTCGTACAGTATATGTAACAGTATTATCGTATTTTGTAAGTCGACATTTTGGTTTGTAATCTGCGCGCGTGTGTACAGCGCAAAGTAATTATATCGGCTAATTAGACGTAACAAGCAACAACCTATTTGTTGCCAATGCAACTTCTTGGCAGTTTTCTCAAATTGCCGGCAGTTGTAAATACGTCTAGTTACACACCGCCGTTTTCACAATGCTGCAAGCGGTGTTTCAAACGACTCCAAGAGAACTATTGTCTCGTTTAACATTATTCGTTTTCTAATATCAAATGAAGGTAATAACATATTTCTTTTTATAAAATATAATACTATTTAATATGCACGCAGCACTGCATACAGCATATATTTACTTTAATTGGCCAGTTGTTAAGAAACATTAATGAAATACAGCACTGGTAATTGAAAGCTGTTTTATAAATTAATAAGCCTAACTTTAATTAAAATTCGTTTTAAAAAAAATATTAAATTTTTATTAATTAATTTCTTAAAAACAAAACTGATCGCTTTGACGTTGCGCTTAAATTATATTTTACCATTCAAAATAAACATTAATTCCAAGATACTGTAATTATAATAAATTTAGGGGCTAAAACTTTTACTTAATTATTGCAGGTTTTTTTTTTAAATTATAAGCTTAATAATTATTATCTTCTCGGTTTATCATTACATGTAATTGCAACATTATTTATTTTTTAAGTAAATTCTTTTTATCCTATGAAGCTAATAGTCTTATTTTTCAAATTTAGATTATTTTAAAAATGTCAAACTTTATCTCTTAAGGGTTTTATCCACAATAATTGTGAACTAAAACTTTGAAATTGGTACAAAATAATTTATAAAATAAATACTGTATTTAAGAAATAATAATTTAGTACTTGCATCTATCTAAATGTAACTTAATAGTTGCACACTATTAATAAATAAAGCACAAATCCTGATAAGAGCCCACAAATTAAAAAAATCAAAGAAAACACACGACCTACAATAAAAACGGAAATCCAATCGTAATACTGTATTGGCAATAGATCAAAAAATCTCAATCAACTTTTGTAACTACTGTAGTTAAAATTATCATTTTAGATAGAAAAATTAATTCAAAATTTTCTCCGGAACAGTAAACTATGCATTTCTTTAAATTAAGTTTCCCTTTATGATTTAGTCATTTTTGTACGTCACGTCACTTGACGTCAATTATAGTCACCCCACGTTCAATGCAATCATTATTATCAGTAATTTTGTCGATAGTCTTATCATTTTAGCCGATGCTGTCACCAAAGTTCCACATTTCAAAGCATGTCAGAGTCAAATTTGTTTCGATGGAATTATCAATAAGCGTGCATGATAAAATTCGGCATTTCAAATTACAGTAAACGCAATCATCGACTTCAGAATCACTGAAAAAATGAAAAAAAAAAAAAAAAAAATTCGATTAAAACTTATATTCATTTTTTCTTACTTATAAAAAATAAATCAAATTAATAATAAAATTATTTTAACCCAAAAATCCCTTAAGCATTTAACCTATTTATATATAAAAAAAATAATACTGAATAGTTTAATCTAATTTGTAAATATTCTGATCATTATTTTTTTAAGTTTAAATATTTCCATTGATGAAAATGTCATCATCGTTTGTTAAATGCTTACGTCATTCAACTTAATTGCAGGAATTCGTGGCAGATTACGCAAATAGTAAAACAAGTGAGCTTATGTTCGCATTTTTGCTTATTTAACGTGGAAATCTTTGGTTACAAAATTTAATTCAGGAAGTATCACTCGGTAGCAGGAACTAAAATTAGTTTCTAAGTATTTTTGTTTTGTTTTTTTAAAAAAAAACATTATCTTCAATGAAATTTGCTCAAGCGTTCTCCTAAACGCGTTAATAAAATAAAGTAAGCTTTTATTTTTAAATAAATAACCCTTTTGACTTGTTGCCTTAAATTGGATTTCCAATATTTTTCTTCAACGGCTTAACACATTTTAAGTCCAAAAATAACCCTAATGCATATTTAACGTTTGTTACATTTTTCGTTAAAAAAAAAATTATAAATAAATTCAATTAATTTCTTTTAAGTGCGTATGTATAGAATAAAATTAATAACCAACTACATCCCAGAGGCGAACCCCAAACTTTCTTGTGAAGCTAGTACTGTACAGATTTTTCTTAACATTACAAATTTTCTATATGAACTATAGTACTGTACACTATAATAAATCATAAATCCTAAAGTTTAAAAAATGCATGAATAGTACATTATTTTGTAACAATCCTACAATTCTTGATTATAATACTGCACCAGCTAATAATTGATCTTTTTAAATTATAATCTGTTTTATATACACCGGTACTTAATAATATTATTTTTCTTTTTCACCTAGATTTTGAAATTAATTCTTCACAAATCTGTTACGCCTGTTTGGCAGCGATTGATTTTCTAGTAGACCGTCTTTCTTTATCAACATTGTGAAAATTTTAAATAAATCAGCAAAAGAAAATGGAAAAAGTTTTTAAAGAAGTAAAAACAAATTTAAAATTTTTTTGGCTCTATAAATCGAATATTTTCCAACAATTATTGTTTTCTCAATTCTGCATCTATAGTTAAAGTTTCTTTGGGAAGATCATCCTCCAGAATATAAAGAATATTTGAAAACGTGCGAAGAAATTAAAATGGATCCACTTCCCGTGGCTTTTCCGAAATTAGCAAAGTTTTTCCGCGTGGATGGTTTAGTACTTCAACATTTAATGTTGAGAGGATATTATAAATCCAAAACATTTCAAGCCAGAAAAGACGACGTGCTTGTAGTTTCATTTCCTAAGACCGGTAAATACAATTTCACCTAAGAAATAATTGTTCGATCTAACGTTTTTTTTTTTTTACGCAGGTACAACATGGGCGCAAGAAATCGTATACTTGATCGGAAACAACGCCGACGTGAAAAAAGCCAAATCCGAAAATATGGAAAAGAGATTTCCTTTAGTGGAATATCCATTAATTGATAACGACAAATACGATAAAGATAAAAATACTCACAAACGACGTCCTCAATTTTATAAATCACACCTGCCATTCACGTTACTGCCAAAAACTGTTCACGAACAAAAGTGTAAAGTAAATACAATACCGCAAACTTTTAATTTCACAATTTTTTTTTTTTTTTTTGCTATTATTGCAATATTGTTTTATTATTTTTAACAGATAGTATATGTGACTCGAAATCCAAAAGACACCATGGTTTCGATGTGGCATTTCTACAAGATGCTTAAACCCTTATCGTATCGAGGCTCGGTTAAAGATTTCCAACAACTTTTCATTCAAGATCAAGGTACTTTTTAATTTTTTAATAAATAAATAAATACTGTAGAACCGAATTATTATAATGAAATCAATATTTACTAATAACTTCATTAAAAATATACGGTACGTTTTCACAACGATCGAAAATTCCCAAATCTAATTTACATTATTAACGGTCGAATTGAAAATAAAAATACTACTCTAGTAATAATTAGGTTAGCGAAAGTAAAGATAAATGACCTCATTTTCCAAACCCTAGTTCACTCAGAAATATTTAATATCATACTCGTATAATTATTGGCATAGGCTACACGTTAAAAGTAATACTGCAATCAAACAAGTAAACATTGCAAAAAATGTGCAGTATTTTTTAATATTAAATTTTAATAATGGCTCAGTGATCTAGTTTAAATTAATCTATGTTTTTGTTCTAAATAATGCAACAAATCCATGTTTTCATAGCAAAAAATTCTGCGCGAGCGCAACTCGTTTTCTAGAACAAGGTTTTACTTAATCGTGTTTGAGAAAATTTAAAGCAAATGGCTTAATCTAAATTAGTAAATCCAATGGCAACGAAATATTATACTGATAAAAAAAAAATTATTTAAAAAAATAAATAAGAATCCATAATTACGCAACACTGCTTTCATTAATTACACATTTTTTGAGACTATTTTTAAACGTGACAGCGTTTACAATATTAACGAAAATATACCGAGTTGAAAAAAGATTTTATCCAATTTGATTTCGTAAATCTTGTAGTCAATTACTCGTTTTCCTAATGATGGCATTTGACCACAATCTTCTCTCTCTCTCTCTCTTCTTTCAAATTGCGCTTCGATCTAATTTAATACGACGCAAATACCTAGCTAAATAATCTAATCAAACCTACTTAAATGTTAGCCGCGTAAAAAAAAACCCTGGTTGAATTTAAGTGAGGTTAACTGACACAAACTTGAGTATTAAAATCATTAGCTCAAAATCTTATTAAAGATTCATTAATCAACAACAACAAACAAAAAACAACCAGGAAACGCAGTACTAATTGACGAAATATTTTCAGTGGCCTACGCCCCATATCCTAGAAACGTGAAAGAATTTTGGCAACACCGGAACGATTCCAACGTTCTTTTTATCACTTTTGAAGAGATGAAAAAGGTATAAGCCACAATTTTACGTGCATTTCGCTTTCGCACTTTTTAATTTATTTGTAATGATAAATTATTCCTTAAATTCTTTCTAATGAAAATTAAATAATATTTTTATAGGATTTAAAAACTTCGATCACAACCATCGCAAATTTTCTAGAGAAAAGTTTGACTGAAGAAGAAATCGAAATCATTTCCCAACATTGTAGTTTCAAAAAAATGTCGTCCAATTCCAAAGCCAATTATTCGCATTGGAAAGAGAATGGAATGGTGAACAAAGATCAAAACTTTATGCGAAAGGGTATTTTTCTAAAATCAAATTTTTATATAATTATGCAGTATAATATAACATTTACTTAACTGAATTTTCAGGCGAAATCGGCGACTGGAAAAACCATTTCGACGAAAGTACAAATAAAATAATGGACGAATGGATTCAAAAACATTTTGGAGATTGCGATATTAAATTCACCTACGAACTTTAAAAACGCGTGGAAATGAATATCGGCAATAGTAATTATTCTATTTTTGTTTTTGTACATTTCACCGGCGAATATTGAGCTGTCTATTAATAACAGCGAGCATATCTTCGCCTTGTAAATTCCGAAAACGTAACGTTGATTAATATATAATTCATCGTTCCATTCAGGAAATATCTTTTCGATTTAATGCTCGATTCCGCACATTAGATATTAATTAATTAAGCGCGAAAATGTTTACCAATTGGATTACAGTGCGAGTGGGAATCGTCATTTGTGCTATTATTTATCATTATCAACGGCGTAATTTATTCTAAGCGTTAAATATTAAAATACTTGTCAATGTATAAAGAATTAATCGCGGTTATATTTACAACAACAACAAAAAAAAAAATTGAAAAACTGAAAAACGTATTAAATATTTATTTCAAATTTTTATATCATCTGTCATTTTATAAAATGATGTGTGTGATATCTATCATTAAAATGTCTTAAGAAATAAATTCCTACGTTTTAATTTGCGTAAGCCTACATACATTTCCCGCCCTATTTTCTTTTATTTTTATAATTATGCTACCGGTACTTTTGTTTACTCAAATACATTTAAAAGTTTATTTCCGGTTACTACGAATAATCGGAGCTTCTTTTCAAACGACAAGGGTAGAAGGGAAGCGCAGGAGCCCTTTGGGTAATGCTTTGGGAAAAGAGAACGAGACACGAGTTTTCAATGATTAATATTACAATTGACTTAATCTCATAAACAAGAATAATTGAGCGGTATTTTGCACAAAACTGTCAACCCAAAAAATTCGAAAATTAAGTCAGAGCTACAGCATATTCGTATAATAAAACCTTCCAAGTCTCAAGAAGCGCATAAGCTTACCCTTTAAATTTTTTAGTACATTGCACTGGACTGTATTAAGGCATCCAATTGGGGAAGTAGCTTTATATGAAAATTTGAGTTTTTTTTATTTATATCTAGTCTATTAATAACTTTACAGAGCAATATCTCAGTTTGTCAAAAGCAGTGCAGTACGATGTCCAACGAAACAAAATCAATTTTTAAATTGAAATTTTGCACACACAAAAATTTGCAAATTAAAAAAAAATGCAATTTTATCTGATTTTTACTTTTTTCATTTTGTTCACTAACGACCATAAATAATAATACCAGTAATAAAAAAAACGCAGGTTTGTAGAGACAAGGAGGATGTGTTTGTCGACTCAAAAGTATTGAAAATAGATTGGTCACCTGTCTTCCTAACCTCATTGATCTTGCGAGAAGAACTTACTAGCGCGAAAAAAAAGTGTGCAAAACAGTGCTGCATTACTATAGTGCAAGAGAAAGAGTGGTGCGAAAGCTTTCTAGTTGTGTCAGTAGCTGCAGGCGATTCAATTTTGGAAACAGAGTTGATGATAAATTAAATAGAAAACGGAAATTGCAGCCACTAATTGAGAATCAATTCTTAAAAAAATCAATAAACCTGCCGTACTCATTTTTTAAAACTAGAGCCATTACCAAAAATTTCAACCAACATTGGCAGAAAATGTTCGTTAATTGCTTCGTTAATTTTTAACATTGTTAACTTAAAATCGCGTCCTCAAACTCGTTTTAAAATAGAATTTTTTTTTACTGCTGACAAAAACAATCATTTTAATTCACTTTTTAATTATTTACATTATCGATGAAAACCAACGTCAACAACGTTCGGTAAAAAGTATTAAACTTTTTTAAAAAAAAAAAAAATAACAATAATAAATAAAAATCGAATTAAATTTATCATTATTTCGATAAAATAGTTTTAAGACACAAAAACGAGTTTACATTCATAAAATTTATAAATATTAAAGATGTGACGATACATAAAACGAATAAATAATACGCGACGAATAACATTTAAAATAAAAAAAAACTGCAACTACAATACCCGTCTTAAATCATTTTCCCTTACAAACTTTTACATTGTTCTAAACTTTTCTCTTAGTTTTGGCACATCAAAATATTTAGTCCAAATTTTATAATATTTTCTTCGATAAAGAGCAAAATGCCATTTGTGATAAAAGAAAAAGTGAGAACTCAACGAGATCAATTTTCATTATAAAAAAAAAAAAAAAAAACAAACCAAAGAAAAACATAAAAATTTCACCATCGTATCAGATCGCTATCAATTTATTTATTTTTTATTCCGTGTGACAATATATCGATACTGTCAAGCTTCAACTGGTATTTAATTTTATCTCAAAAAAAAAAAAAATCTTAAAAAAAAAAAAAAAAATTGACAGCGCGAAAAAAGTATAAAAAAACGTCGCAAAAAACAAAAAATAAATATCAGCGGCATCATTTCTAATAATAAGGTGTTAGGACATTTTTTGTGACAGTCCACAACATTCAAAATCAATTTTTAAAAAAATTTTGAAATAAAAGCAAAATCTCCGAAATAGAATTACATCTTCAGATGTTCACTGTCAATCTGAATTAGAGAATAGCAATTACCGTAATTGGAAAAATAAGACTAGAATAACTTTTTTAAAAAAATAAACATGATAGTCACTACACTAAACGTCATCTGATAATAATTGCTAAATTATATTTTTTTAAAATATATATATTCAGAACTAGCTCTGTCTCCTCTCTACATCTTCACTAGATTCCGTTCTGCATCCTCATATTTTTGAAGCTGGGTCTTTGTAAATTTATTTACTTTTTTGTAAGAAATATTTTATTATTGTTTTTAAAAGACTTTTGATAACTTTAAAAAACATTAAAAAGTGTAAGTCCTTTTATAAAATAAAAAAAAAAAGTTCCGGTTATCATTCAAATCTGTGACACATATACTCGTACATGCGCAGCATTTATAATTTTTTTGATAAAATGCTGAAGTGGAAAGTGGATCTCTACTATTAAAAAATAGTCGTGAGTTAACTTCTTTGAATTTTTTCAATTTGGGTTCTCATTTTTTGAGAACCTATCCAAAGGATTCAAAGAGAGATCTGGATATTATCAAAATTAAAAACAGTTATTATTATTCTTTGTAAATAACATTTTTTTTTAGTGTTATAATTGAAAAAAAGCTTGAAAGTGATTTTCATATTTGTTGTGGTTATGTTAGCTACGAGTATTATCAAAAACCTCGTTCAATTAATTTCATTAAATTTTTGAATAAAGGCCTAATATGGAATTTAATACAGTGTACAGTACTTTTTTTATTCGCTTTGAAAGTTTAGTTTTAAAAAAAAATGCATCGGGAGTACATGTACTATGTTTTAAATGTGAGAAAGACTAAAAATCATTTACTTGTCATCAAAGCAAACTGATATTATTCTCGTAAAAAAGTTAACGCAATTTTTCATTCTTATAAATTGTACGTAATTACTAATCGCTTGTCATTTTCAATTTGATTTTAAATTACTCTACATTTTGTCTCTTAATCCCTTATACAGTAGTTTAACAATAATAAACTACCAATCATATTAATGATTTAATATTATTAATCAACGAATTTCTGATGAAAATGAAAGTTCTTAATTGAGTCCTTACAATTGGCTAACCATAAACAAAACAAAACAAAACAAAAAATATGTGAAGAGGAGATCGCATTAATTTAATAATAATAATTATTATTATATCATTTAATTCCTCTGGTTAAAAAACTACTCTGAGCAGTTTATCAATGACCGATTTATCAATTACGGTAACAACGATACAAACCAAATACCGGTAGTGTAATGTTAGATCGTAAATGAGCTTTCCTCTAATTTTTTTATTTTTTATTTTGTTTGAATTTATTTTTAAAAGCATAAATAAATATACAAAAATTAAATTAATCCATTTATGCGTTTTCAAAGTTGCTAGAAACTTAAAAAAAAATAACAAAATTTATATAAAATTATTTCTTTTCCTTCTTCTTAAAAATTTCAATTTCAAATGAACCACGAGATTTGAAATCAGCATAAAAATGAGACGTAAATACCCGTCAGCAAAATCATTTCGCCTTACGAATGAACAAATCACGAGTTCAAATAAATAATTAATAAATTACAAAAAAAAAAAAATAAAATAATCAATAAATAAATAATAACTATAAAAAAAAAATTGACACAGCCATCGATTCGATAAATAATTTTTAGACAGTAGACCAGTTAATTCTAATCGAAAAAAATTCCGAGTCGAAAAAAAATTGCTTTTTTTTTTTTTTAAGAAATTACTTCCGAATGTTTCTTCAATCTAATGTTTGTCGTCGAAGGGATGTTCTTATCGGATGTGACGTAATTTCTCAGTAGGGTATTTCGTAAGCTCATCGGCATCTTGTCTGATTTCTCGATTGTCCTTTTACTACGAAGTTGACTCTGCGCTCGAATTAAATAATTAAAAATCTGCTCGGCCAACTCGTCGTCGATCAGCTGTTTCACAATACCGTCGGCTTCCGATGATTCCATAGCTTGTTGTTGTTGCTCTTGATTGTCATCTTCTACTTCCGTCATCTCCAACATGTACTGAGGTGGACTGGAACGTTTGCCAAATCTCATGGGCACTCGCAATTTACACCTCTCGCAATCATCCCTCAAACGATGCACTTGGCATAAAATTGTACAACGAGACGAAGGTGACCCTTCCGCTTGACCGCTTTTACAACTGACGACCAATAACAGCCAAACGGCAATTGATATCGATGAAATTGTCATCGATGACCGATGTTGAATTGCTTCGCATTTCATCATTTTGACGATACTAAAAACATTATATAATTATAATCAATTACAATAATTCATTTCTATTTCAAAACCCAATTTCAAAACCGAGATAATCGATGAGCACAACCTTTTGGGAATGTAAAAAAAAAATAAACCACCTTCCGATTTCTTTTTACAAGCTTAACACTTTTGACCAAACGCAAACAATAATTACGCTCTTATTTTTTTAATTAAATAAAAATAAAAGTTAACTTTCGCTCGTTACGCAACATTATATTTCCAACAACATTACAAATCAACTAATCCTCTAATCCTTTTCTTCCCACTTATATTAGATTTGAGTGATACAGCGGCGGCGGCGATCTTGTCAAACGTTTCGAGGAAGGAAATCCGGAAAAAGTAAAAAAGGTGAGTGGCGATTATCGAGAGTAAAGTTAGCAAAGACTGTAAAATGCGTCATTAAGCACGCCCTATTCTTCTTATTAATAAACCGGAAGAGTTGACGACTGGGAATTTACCGTCGCACAAGGTCTCACATTTTACTGGTGTTTTTATGCTTAACGGCTCTCGGAAGAAAAAAAAAAAACTAAAGTAAAGAATAGCGGAATATTATTTTGTCGATACGTCAAAAGACTTTATCCTCAACTTTTTTTTTTAAAAAAAAAATTCTATTTCCCATTATTTGGTGTTTATTTTATTTAACTGTTCATTTACCTCGAGAACGCAGCAACAATTTGAATTGACAGAAGAAGCAATTTAATGCGTTCTTTGAAATATTCCTCACGAAAAATAAGGTTTCTAACACCGGAAATGTCAAAAGATACCCAATTTAAAAAGTTCGAACGCTTTCAAAACAAACTTCCTCAAATTCCAGCGTGCAACAATTTCATTGAATGATGCACTACAGAGTTTGCGCTCGATAGGTACTTTACGTACCAATTCAAATTTGATGCCGTCATCACGTTTTGGTACAAGTTTCGTTGACATGAGATCCGTATTTTACCGATCGCCGCTATACGGCTCAAGTCTTTAAAGTTTACGTAAGCAAACCGGCGATCCGTGCGTCCAAACCACCGACAGCAAATTTCTTGCTAAAATATATTTATTTTAAAAGACTATTGAAATAGAGAAAGCCATCAATCAACGCGGGACAGATGTAACCAATAGGCAAAATAATAAAACAAAAGCAAACAAAATTTTAGTCTTTTTATTCTTTTCAATTCGAATTTTTTTCTTCTTTTTTTTTTTATTTAAAATTAAGTCATGATAAAGCAAAAATAGCGCAAACATTCCTTTTCCAAAATGTCTACTTATTTTTCAAATAACAGTTCAAGCGATCAAAAACCATTTAAAAACAAAATAAACTCAGCTAATTTTTCATTAATAATTAATTTGCAAGCAAATTTAAATCAATTTGATTAAATTTAATGTTATCTTACTTTGTAAAAACAAACATCACATAATAATTATCGAAGTTTCTTTTTTATAATTATATACATTAAAAAAAAAGATACGAATAAAATGCAAACAAACTGCTGTAAACTCCCTTTTATTATTATAGCCTACAGTATCGTAAACGGTAGTTCCAGTTGACTTAATTACTGTATTTGCGTCTTTAATTTCAGTTTTTTTAATACATGTATAAAACGCGTGGACGTTGTTTACTTTCTTAAAAAAAACCACCAAATTATTTAATACCATCAGTTTGGAAAAACTTTTTTTTTTTAAAACTAAATTAAATTTAAGTCAAAAATCGTTTGTATTTGATCAAGTAAATAAACCTTAGTGTCCCATCGTATTAAATCAAGCCATATTATTCTATTTATACTATCTGGAAAGAGGTGTAACAACAAAAAAAAAACTTCGCTTATGTTTTTTTTATTAGCCAATTCCTCTTTTTTTTTTCTTACTTCCCCCTTTCGCTCGTCATTCGAGGCGTGGGTGTGGATCGCGGATGAAAATGTTTTTATATGGCATCTACGCCGAATCTCAATCTTTAATAACGTCCCCATCGGTACCTAGAAAGCACAGGTAAATGATACCGTCGGTGTTTCATTCAATTGAAAGGCGTTGTTTAGGACATTCGATCCTCGTAACGACGATATCAACTAAGAGTTCGCGTAGTTTTCTTAAAATATTTATCACTATATGATGGCGCACTCACACTTGTAGTGTCAAATACTGACAAGGGGGAGAAAAAAAAAACTGATATTTTTTTGTGTGAAGTACCTACTTATTCAAGATTATATTCAATTGAATTAACGTGTATTTTGAATAGAAAATTTCACGCCTCGTCGAATACTTTAGTATTCATCGCTAGTTAAAGTTAATGTTGTTGGCATGGAAAAAGCTTGATAATATTATTACGAAGCAATGTCGGTCTATCGGCGGGCGGAAAAAGAAAAATGATAAGGTTCACCCATACAGTATTTTTTTTTTATAAACGGTATTTCCATCACTCACTTTCGTCTTCTACACAAAGTTTTATTAAATTTTGAGACTTGTTCTCACAAATCGCGCACGATTCAAATATAAAGGTAAACGCAAAATTCCCAACGCAATTTAATTAAGGAAAAAGTTCAAAAGATACCTCGAGACAGTTGAGATGGTTAAGCTATTTTGAGAATCTTAGCTCCACTATTAAAAATACTATAAATGGTGTGAAATACCGTTTAGAAATTTCATTGGAAAATCGGTTCAAAAATGAATTTAAAAAAAATACCGTAATAAAAGAAAAACTAGTTCTATTTTTGCTCTTTTTAAATACCTGATCCTTGAATCGATTCCAAAGTGACCTAAACAAATTAATTTGCTTTTTCTTAATGTGCTTTATAAAATCCAGTGTCAGTTGGAATTTCCTTCTCATCTAGCTGCTTAAAAATTTATTTGAAACCAAAATCTCTTTTACCATACAAACTCTAGATGCGAGCATTTTATAATGATTTCGGCAATTTATATTGATAAATTTGGTTCTACTATCTATACCGGTAATTATTAATCCCCAATTTTATTTTTATAGTATTTTCCAAATGTGATTGGAAAGGTATAATATTATGCCTCAACAAAAATATCCACCGAAACGCTTTTGAAAAATTTGAGTAAAACTGGTCATCGAAACCTGCGCATTACGGTACAAATCGCGAACCGCATCAAAAAAAAAAAAAAAACCCCCGTCTTAAAATCCATGCAATTTTCTTTAAATTCAATTATTTCCAAATCTCAAACCTTGCTCAACCATCACAAAAAATCAAGACCGAAAAACGTGAGAAAATTTTCAAGACATTCGCTTCAACATAACAATTTCAATTCATTCACATTCTCAACGACGTTGTAATTTCGTCTAACAACCAATCAAATATTGATAAGTAAACGAAACTTTATTTGTAGTGGAAAAATTTTCTGATAAAAATGTTGACAAACATTAAAATCCCGCTTAATAAACTCATCATTTAACTTCCGATAACACGTACATACTTATCAATTTTTTTTATTTTGACGCCAATAATAATAATAATTTAGTTCATCAAATGCCAAGAGTTAACAACAATAATTCAACAACTAGGACTTCTAATCACGACAGCCTAAATATTTAATTCTCTCGTTCAACAGTAATGAATGAGAACGCGGTAGAATCTCGAAGAAAAATAAATGGAGACACTTGATCGCACGCGAGAGAACTCGCATTGTGTATGGAAATGATGTCGGGGAATTAACGCGCCGTCGATGACGTCATCATCCATTCACATAATGCATTTCCCCAAACTCATTCATCGAATCCATAAATATTATCATTTTTTTTTTTCTTCTTTGAAGCCATTTAATATACCATAGGAATGGCCGATCATCTCTCGTGTGAGCAACCCAACATCACATTATCATTAATTTCTTGTCAACTTCGATTCACAATGCAGTACTAAACAATAACGGAACCGACGTGTAAATAACCATAGAAGTGTAATTAACAAAAGTCTAATTTGCGCGTGAACCGCAACTATAATTGCCAATTAGTCATACCGGTAATAGATTTGTTTATCTAGATTAAGCGTCTTCAAGATAAAAGGGCTACTGCACAGTAATCTAAAGCCCAAAAATAAATACAATTTTCATAACCATTAGAAAATAATAATGAGCATTATATTTTATTTGTCTTCATAACAATAACATTATCTCGTCTAAAGCTCAGTGCTTTTTAAATTATTAAAGAAGAATAATTATTGCACTCGATTTCAACATTTTAAACTATTATCTACTGTGTAATAATTGAAAGCTGTCAATAAATCTCGTCAAGATTTGTATTTTCCAACTGTCTCAGCCATCGAATAACTGAACAGATAAAACCATTTTAATAAATTGATGGAGATAAAAATGTCGAAATCAAAAAACGTTTCCGTTCACTTTGATTCTATTAAACACTGACAAACATGTTTTTTTTATTTTTTTAAAAAACTAATATTAAATAATTTAGTTTATAGCCAAAAGAATTTTTTTAAGATCCTTTTAATTTATAAATAAAATTAAAAACGCGTATTTTATTTATTATATTTTTTTTTGAGTTACCGTACTGTATTTTAATATTTATTTTTAAAAAAATTATTTGCCTTTCATGAATCTATTTTCTACCAAAATAAAACTATTTCCTGCCTATTCATCTTATATACTAGAAATAATGAAATAAGATTTTCATTTCCTTCAACAATTTCGCGTTTCCGTTTTTACCGATTAGACCCGGCTAAGTTTTTTTTTTTTTGTTTATTTTCGTACTTTACAATTATTAATAACGTTTTTAATATAAGCAGCAATTTTCTTTCATCATAAAAAAAAAAAAAAAATACAGTACCAGTATAATTGCTAGGTAATTGTAGCCTACATCTAACACACAAATTCATATTCCAATGTTCCATCAATAAAAAAAATAAGGTAAAGTTAGAAGACTAATTTATTATGGAAATAGGAAATAATTATGTAATTTTTAAAAGTAGGTCTCTACTCAACAACATATGCTCATTAATAATTATTACGGTACCTCTCATTAAAATTTAATTATTCATTCTTACATAATGAGAATTCAAAAAAAAAAGCACGTCCGCATAAAAACAAATGAATGAACAAAAAAAAAAAACAATCGGAAGAAGAATAAATAATGAAATTACATTAAGAATCTATCGGAAGATGAAATGTTCCCCTTTTTTGTATTAAGTAGGCCAATTTTTCACGATTAATCAGTAAATTAAAAAAAAATTAATAAACAGAAAAAGAAAAAAAAAAATAAAACATGTCTTCGACGAGTGAGTTTTCGGTGTTGAGAAACAAATTACGTTAGTCAAATTTAAGGAAGTGCTTTGGCATTTTCTCAAAGCCTTCAAAATGTCCAAAGCGATTAAATATCAAGTTCATAGTTCAATAAATTGTAAATGAGAGTCACGATTTTTGGTTGTAAATAAACACATAAGAGATCGAGATAAAAGCGAGAGAAAGAGAGGGAAAAAGTCGAGGTTTTTAAATTTCATTAACTTATCTGTCTACTCGTCCTACATGACTTGTAAACATCGATTATTCCAACTACATTAATTAACACGTTCGATTCCAATGTGCACTATCCTTTTTTTTTCTTCTTTCTCCCCTCTCCCCTCCTCCCCGTAACGAAATTTTATCACGCGCCATCCACATCTTTTCCCATTTCCAACGCAAATTACGATTAACTTTCCCCCCCACTAATTAATTTCTTTAGCCTAAATTAGCTGAATCCGGTCGAACGTCTTCATTATTATTACAGTAGTAAGCGAAGAAAGAAATAGAAACACAACCCACTCTTCTTCAAAAATTAATCTAATATAATAATATTATATAATAAGTTCACCGGACTAAAAAAAATAATAAAATAAATTGTAGCCATAAGCATGTACATGTAACATTTCTTTCAATTTTTGGATGAGATTTTAGCTTTTAAAATATTGAAATAATAAATTCCAATAATGTAAAAAAAAAAAAAAACTTCGAATATTGAAATACAATGTTAACATAACTTATTTTTTTTATAAATAAAATCCATTAATGTTTTTCCTAAAAAGTATCATCATGATAACTTAATGCAGTTGTGCTCATTGATTATACACGTAAAAAAATAACGTTAACATAGCCGGTATAATAAAATTTTTAAAAATACCATTACTAAATTTAAAGACGAAATATTCATCATCATAAATTTTTTTTTATTAAAAATAAAAATCATTTAAAAATTAATTAAAATTAAATTAAAAAATTCTTAAGAATGACAAATAATATTAACAGAGTCAAAAAAAATAATAATATTAAAAGAATAAGTTAAAAAAAATTAATTTTAAATAAATTATGAATATTTCACCAGTATTAAAAATGAGTAAGATTATATTAAAATGTACTTACCAAATACTGAATAATAATTAAATGTCTTCAAACAGTCCAAAAAAAAAAAATTCCCCGAAGATTAAACCAATATCTCTTAACTGGAGCAGGGGAAAAAAAAATCCTCAAATTATAATAGAGAGAAATTGATGGACATAAAAATGCAGCAATCTCCGATTGGAAAAAGAAAGTGACCTACAGGTGGCAGGCAGGCAATGGAATCAATTCCCCGGTTGCTGTTTCCTGTTTCGTCGTCGACACCCGCTTTGACTTTTACCCCAAACTTATTACAATGCAAAGAACTTCAGTTGATGGAATGAAGTTTGACAACAACAAACCATTTGCAACTGAAGCTGCAATTTTGGAGAAAGAACGAAAGAAAAAAAAATAACACTGTCCTATCTCAGCGTTTCACGTGCTTTTAAAGGCGCCATCTGGCGTCGTACCGTCTATTCCTTCGCCACACCCTCTCACGCCCCGCCCACTTTAATTCCCCGCCTACTTCTCCTCATCACTATTTTCGCTCTCTTACGATTTATTATAGTTTATCGCACGTAAAAAAAAAAAAAAAAAAGCTTTTATTCCCCGCGAAAAAACTTGCAAAAGAAGTGACGTGGCGCCACCCACACTTTAGCTACTTCCGTTTATGCGGAGGAGAAGAAAAAAAAAATATTATATGTGTATTTGATTTTCTGATAATAAAATGAACCACGTGTTCTTGTTTCCAGAATTTCGGTTGGCACAGGGGAAAGGTGTTGGGAATCGTCGACTAGTAAATAACGTGATTTTCCGCCTTGAATGCGACTAATTTACGTACTAAATAAAACGGATGATGGCCGACACTCAGCCAACAAACCGATCCCTCCACTGTCTCTCTAAACACATACTTTGGCATCTTCATCCGAACCATCAACAAACTTCGTACTCCAGCGATTTATTTTACCCGCGTTTTACACATAACGTCATGTAAATAATTGACGGTGACGTAGAAATAGAAAAAATGACAAAAAATTCCATTTTTGGAGATTCAACTTTTTTCGTGTAAACAAACTTCACTAATTCCACATTTTTTACTGAAAAAAAATCTTTTTTTTTTTTTTATTAGGAAAAAAAAAAAAACCTCATTTCGAAGACTTAAATAATACATTACATCATTCGTAAAAAAAATCATCAATTTCTGGAATAAATACGAGCGTAGCAGGTATCGCAGGCTCGTAATAGTGCGTGCAGGTATTTTGAAAGTCACTAGATTTACAATTGAATCGGTTTTACTAAAAAAAAAACACCCGTACGTATAGAAAAAATCGACACTGTCATCTGTATTTTTAAAAAAAAAAAATAAATAAATAAATAAATAAAATAAATATATATATATAGCCTATATACAGTATATTAATCAAGTAAATATAATTATCATTAAAGATTGTACTCAAATACGTTTTAATTCAATAATATTTGTTTTAAGAAAGTAAATTAATAAAATCGAAAATTTCTCGAAATGAAAACAATTTTAAATTGAAATATAAATTTAAGTCAAGAGTTCAATTATCGTATTTTATCTTAATTAAAAGATGTTTTGATTACTGTAGTTAAGCTTGCCGGTAAGGCTATATCAAGACATTAGCTACACTATACGACGTGAAATGATCAGTCAAAGTCACGTGATAAAAATATATTTATTACTTCGGTCAATTACTATTGGTCGTACATGTACGGTATAATAATATCGAGGCATTATGTCCATTTAATAATTTATAGCTTTAATCACAATCTTTTATTATACTGTATACAGCAGTAGGAATATCTGATTTGATTGATAAATTTAAGGTACCGTACTGATTTGAGTTTGACATGTATACACTAGAAAAGGTCCCTGTCAACTGCCATATTGATGATTCGGATTAAAATTTAATAATAATTATCTCACTCAGAACTATCTTTTAAAAAGTTATCTACCTATGTTGGACTTACTGGAAACTCCTCAAGATTTCTACGGAAAATAAGCTCCCACCATAGACAATATTATCACATGTTCTGCACAACTCAAAAATTGAACTCTCCCTTGAGAATAGCGATAAGGTCAATTCAATACCTTTAGCCGTATCTTGGCTGTAGCCTGTTACATAAGAGTATACCGTTAAGGACTAATTAGTATTTTTGTTTAAAATTCACTGGCTATCGGAAATGTAACTATCACACTTCCGCCTGTTATGAAATGTTTATACTGTTAATTGCTGGGTTGTTTTAGATAGTAGGCAGAAGTTTGATAGATGCATTTCGAACACCCTGTATTTGTGCGTAGGTTTTACTCTCATAATAATTATTATGTTATGTTTTTCTCCTACATTTCTTTAAGACCTGACCACCCTGAATGATGAAATCGCAAAAAAAAAAAAAAATTCTCAAGTATTTCATAAAAAAAAGTCTATACTTTTACTGTACTATATACAGTATTTTGAAATATGTATCTCTTTAACATGAAATATACTTTTATCGCAAGAATCGATGATCTTTGCTAATCGAAGATGAAAACATTTGCCAATTTCAAGTTTCTTTTAATAGTCGGCTAATTTCTTCTTGCGCAAATATTTAATTATTTAATATTCAATTAATTGTATTTTTAACAAACTAATTAAGCTTACAGTGATAAAGTTGGTCTCTATGCATGTTATTGCCAATTGAGATAATTGATATTCAATTAAAAAACTGTGTAAAGGACGTGAGAATGAAATAAATAAAGATGCATAGTAAACTACTCCCCTACATTTAGCAATAAATTTTTTTTTTAGGCATTTGAAGAAAAATTCTGCGTTTAAAACCTTCAATTCAATATCCATTTTCTAAATTTATCAAATTAGAATCGATATTTTTATTTTAATTAACTTTAAGTGTGAAAATTGAACGCATTGCGAGTGAAAAGTATGCGGCAAAAACTCAACGCCCGAAGAATAAATTCAAACTACACTACTGTAATCAAATTTCTGCGGAATTAGACTTTGCGTATATTCTCTCTTAAGACGGCATCTTTGAAGCCTTTTAACATAACAACATTTACATCAACAATGAGAAAGTTTCGCTGTAATAAGCAACAGTTAGTTTTGCATTCATCCGCATGGGAATTTACGTTACATCACCTACGGTGAGTGATAATTGTAATTACAGTCATTGAAAGATGAGAGAAATTTAATTGGCTATCTTTTCTTTTGGATATAATACTGTACATAATTACATGTGGCTTCCATTACATGATGAATAACGTAACTTAAACTTTCATAAAAATAAAATAAAAAAAAACTACGTGCATAATCATAAAATTAAAAAAAAAAAAAAAAATTATAGTGAGCGTCCGCAGGGATATTACGTGTATTGCTGTATAATAGCCCGTACAGAACTATACCGATACGGGTTTAATTGTTGGTTTCCGCATTTTTAAATTTTTATTATAATTTTTATGAAATTAATTTTCAAGGTAAATAAAAAAAAATGTATTTTAACACAAATTTGCTTCCTAGATACGTTCTCCAAAAAAACCGGTACAGTTCATAAAGTGAAAAACCGCAAAGTGTATAACAATAATTTACCATGTAAATATCGAAAATTTAGTACGCCGCTGATATTCTCAATCAATAACAATTTCCATTTCCCCATCATGAGTAAAGTCTAAAAACTTTACAGTTATGAGTAAACATTTGAAGCGCATAAAATATTATTTACCATGCCCGCTTGAAAAAGTTTATAAAAATCATATAAAAGCACGGATAAACTATTTCTTAGAATAAATAAAAACAAACTAAAGAGACAACTTTGATTGCATCAAAAAAATTATATTTGGAAAATAAAAAAATAACTACCATTAAAAACAAAATTAAAAAAAAATTGAAACTTTCAGAAAACATAAAAAAAATTACATAAAATATAACAATTTAAAAAAAAAAAATAAATAAATAAATAAACATTTTACTGAAAATACTGTACAGTATTATCAACATCCCATTACTTAGAAATAGTTAATAATAAATAGAAATGAAAATGCAATTAATATTTTTTTAAAAAAAAAATAATAAAATAAAATAAATAATAATGCCAAATAAAATATTGCAAAAAAAAAAAATAATAATAATATTGGTAAGGATCTGTAGATTTAATGATCGGTTATAAACGTTGGACGAGATTGAGTGACACGATATAAAAATCAATAATTTGTGTGCTGCAATTATGTGCCTAATTACAAAGCCGAGCGTACATCACCTGACGCCCAAACCCACT
The DNA here is from genome assembly GCA_034692225.1 of Polydesmus complanatus. Classification (NCBI taxonomy): domain Eukaryota; kingdom Metazoa; phylum Arthropoda; class Diplopoda; order Polydesmida; family Polydesmidae; genus Polydesmus; species Polydesmus complanatus. The sequence goes on along the minus strand of JAQGAZ010000499.1, from coordinate 31,771 downwards.
CAACGTCACGTCGAACCCACGCCATTTCGTCCCCGAGCCTTAACTTTTACAAAATGCTAACGATTAATTTCTACGAGACTTTTCATTTTACAGCGAAGTTGGCGCAACGTAGATTCGCTAAATTCGGTGACAAATTGTTTCCCTATTAAATCACTCGGGTAAATACCAGTTTTCGAGATAGTATTTTGGTAAGGACGGCGCCGTTTGCGAGCACGCATCTCCACAGCCAGGAAGTCACGGCACCCACGTCCGGCTTTACCTTATCTTACCGACGTAAAAGATTCGTCGATATACGTCGGCGATCGGTAAATTCCAGATCGATCTGCGCATGCGAAATAGTTAACCACCAGTTTCGCTTTAACGACCAAATATTGATTTAAAATTTTGATGACCATAAAAGAAACCTTCATAAATTTTATTAGTTTAAAATTTTCCAAATAACGAAAAAAGATTTATTTAAACCGACTTTTTAAAACAAAATTAAAACCTAAAACCAGCTTAAAAATAATTTATTCGCATCTATGTTTTTTCTTCTTTTGATAACAACAATTGATGTTAAACTTTTTTCCTCGTTGTTATGTCAAAGTCCACTTCTAATGTCGTCAGAGTTTGGAATTTATTTATTCATTAAATTTTACATCAGATCCGTGCAAAAATAAATGTCAAATTCCAAACGTTGACGACATAAGAAGTGATCGTTAGCATAACAACGGCAAAAGACGCTTTCTCTATTAGCCATTATAGGCTCCCAATTTGAGTTATAAGCACTCCCGTAAAAACATAAATAAATATGGATTTCGTAAAGTTGTACATGTACAACAATAATAAAATTAATTCAGAATAAAGTGAGCTTTTCTGAAAGCGCTTACGTGAAGATCGAGAACGTAAAAAAAATATATATCAATCCGGCGCAAACTCTCCATTGAAATAATTGCTTCATTAGGTGTTCGGAATGAGACGTTTGGGCGCCGTGTTTATTACTGCATATGCTTAATTATTTAATTTAATTACTCTAAATTATGCTGAAAAAAATAATAAACCAGTAAATACCTATTTAAAAAAAACCTTGTTTATTTAAACCTTCCTAAAAATATTTTCGTAAATGCACATGATGTTTATTAATTTTAAATAAATGCAATACTGATTTTCGTAAAAACTCATTTTGTACTGCTTAAGATTTATAAAATACAATTTTAATACCGCACTTAATTTTTAACCTGTTGTCCATAATAAATAAATTAGAAAAATTTATAAACAAAGCATTTTTCGATTCTCTAATTAAATCGTTTATTTGATGCTAAAACTAGGCTTTAATAACGTTGTAAATTGGTGTCACGCCCACTAACTCATTATGCACCTATAGTAACATCATTTTAATTAATGCAATTAACATTAATTTTGTTTTTCCCGGTTCAACCTCCGCTGTATTTTCGACTAAATATTGTGTGTTCGTGAGCGCACGTGCCCTTTACCGTAATAACGTAAATACGAGTTCGCGATTACAAAGTTAATACACGCTTGCATAACACGATGAAATCGGGTTGTGAATAGAACGGAAAACAATGTAGATGTTACCGAAGAAATGTGTTCAATTTCCCAGAAAAACTCACTTGTCAATCTATTTATAAATCAATTCGTATTAAACTCTACCTAGTTTAATTCTTTTGAAAATTTTAACTTTCGATTTAAGATCGAACGTCATTCAGAAAGAAAGAAAAAACCATTTTCAAATTAATGTACATGTATTAAGCGGAGTTACTCGCCAACAAAAAGTAACTTCGTTGTACTAACTACTGAGAAAATTTCGTTGTACCGTACAGTACCGGTATTAAAAAATTAATGCCGTAAAAAAAATTTGGTGAATCCGGAGAAGCAAAAAATTCGATGTACGGTATGAGATTTGATAAGATTTTAAAAATAAAATTTCCATTTAAAATGATAAGAATTTCTAGTTAAAAAATGTATCCCTTTAATAATTTCAATGAGTTTGACGAGTGTCGTAATGATCAAAAATAACATCGATTCGAATCAAAATAAATTAATCTTCTTCCATTTTTCTTATTTTTATTTAATTTTCTTCTGTTACCGATAATTCGAAAATTAAATAACAAAAATCTATAAATAATTTTTAAAAAAAACAATTCACGGCAATTTGCATTAATAAACCTAATCTACTTTTTTTTTTTTTATTTAAAAAAAAACAACGTTTGTTTTTAGCACTTTCATAACCGGAACTTTGTAATCTGATGAGCGAATGCCGTTGCTCACGTAATTCCATTCACAAAAAATATAATTTCAAATTGTTTTTAAAAGCCTTTTTTTTTTCACTAATTAAACAATATTCATCAACAACTAAATATAGATGTAATTTTTATTTTTAAAATATCCCAAGCTTTTAATTTAAACTCCTTGAAATACCGTAAAAAGTTCCAGATGTTTCCACCTACAATTTTGTCCCCTTTTTTTATAAGTTATTATTAATTTTTTTTTTTAAAAAAAAATAAGTTTCTCGAAGTACATTTGATTCGAAAGCGTAAATCCCGAACGGTGTTACAACAAGTTGCTCTATAAAATAGATTTCTATCCGCCGCCGCCGCCAACGTAACGAGATTCGTTTAGAAAGATACGCTTAGGTATACATCTGAAACTGTGCAGAAACCCAAATATTTAGTAGTAGAATATATTTTACATTCAAATACACAACACAAACAATATTTTTTTCCCCTCTCTCCTGCATCAATTTTTACTCAATATACTATATACTTTGCATGAGAAAAAATTCACTTTTCGGATAGATATCTTATCGATTTCAAAAAAGCTTCCAAAATTGTCATCTTCGTGCATTCGGAAACAAACTGTACATTCGCAAATAAGGGAATAAAAATATTTGCCAAAAAAAAAAAAACTGAAAATTGGAAGAAAAATAACGGCATATTCTTATATTTGTAAACTCTATCAACACGGTTTAAAAAAACAATTAATTCTTCAGCACACAAGTGCGCCTTTCGCTCAACAAGGAGATTACCTAATTAACCAACTTAAATCTTATAAAAAAAAATAACTTTCAGTACCGTATATTAAAAAAAAAAAAAAACTTAATCTCGTCTAATAAAACATCTCGCTTAAGCCAGATCATGAAATGCGGTGGCGACGAATCTTTAAACATGAACTTTAAAAAAAGCCATTGCCGATAGTAATAAAATCAAACAGACACAGTAGGGTAAATTTAAATAAACGAAGCGTGGGCGAGAACAAAATACATGTATACCGCATCGTTGAATCCCGAGCAATGCTTGCAGGATTCTGATTAATTTCAATAGTCATTAAAAATTAATAGAAAACTAACTACACATTAGGGTAAAAAAAAAATAACATCATTACATGCCATTAAATCAGAACACAAAAATAAGTTCGCGACGATAATGGTAAAAGAAAAAAAAAAAAGTTTGGCCCCTTGGCTTTTCATGACAACATCATCAAAATATTATTATTAGACTATTATTTAACCTATAAAACAACATCGCTCGCTCAATTTTAACCACTTAAATCAAGCAAAGTTCTGTATAACTACTTTATAACATACATTACTGTAATAATTTTGTTGTTTTTATATAACATTTTTGAACTTACTCAGTCTTACTGTTAATTCGAAAGATGTTGTTTCATTTAAATCTCGTTCTTTCCTGATCTTAATCTGACTAATCGCGACGAAACTCGTATACGGTATACTGTAGCGCAATCCGCCTTTTAGGGCAATTTTTGTCCGGTTAATTGATCAACACGATGTGTTAAAGAAAACCGCTTATAATGCGACAATATTTTAGTCTCAAGAAAATAAAAGTCTGTATACGGCGCGCTGACAACTTTATTTTAATAAAAACATTTTATTTTAAAGCAGAAATAATTTTGGCAAGCTCTTAGTAGGGGGAAAAAATACGTTTTCAAAATAATTATCAAAAAGTGAGTTTCGAATAATAAATGTGACATGTCTCCTTTTATTGTTAATATATTTTTTTTTTTGGTTAATTTTTGCTTGCCAATTACGGTATGCATGTAAAAAAAAAACTAAAAAAAAAAAATAATAATTGAAAAAAAGAATATATTATTGAGCAAAATTAATGCTTCATCTGAATTTTTTTCGATCCTTTGAATTATTATCGGTTAATTTTTGCTTGCCAATTACGGTATGTATGTAAAAAAAATGACTGAAAAAAAAAAAAGAATATATTATTGAGCAAATGCTTTATCTGAATTTTTTTGGGTCCTATAAATCACACTACTGTATATCGGAGACTCACTGAATACAATTTTTTGGATCTGGTTCTACCGTAGTAGGCTACTGTAGGCTATAATATTATTATTATAATACTGATCCTGGTTTAGAATGTAAGCCTAGTTCTGTTGGTAAAGACAACCGTTGCCGCCACAAAAATTTAAATCAAGATTTAATAGCTAAAAGTAGATTCCGAAAACTCGTAGCATCAATTAAATGCAATAAAATAATAAATTTAGATTAGGAAACTTGCTAATTCATTGAAAAACTTCCTTTTTGCAATTGATAATTTTGTACTGTACAGTAAGTTATATCAAATCGCTGCAACGCTTATTACGGCTTTTTAAAAAATTATCTAATGTATACCGGTTCGTATCAATTGAAATTATTGCATTACGCTCACATTATCGGTTTGTTTATTTTTCCCGCCCAAGTTAAGTCATTGAGAGTTTTTTGGATTCGCCGTCCAATTGGTATGCTGCCCATGCGCACTCGCACCAAACATAATTATTTTTAGTAAATCTCGTCATTTATTCCAACTCGGAGCAATGATATTTCCTTTATTTTTAGAATGATTCATTGAGATATGACGAGAATTACTTGGGAATTGATAAACATTTTTGTTTTCGGCTTTGTTTACGCGCGCAAAAATGTTCACTCCAGACTTTAAACACACATAAAAATAAAAAATAAAAGTTTTCAGTAAGAGAAAAATAAATTTAACGTTGTTTTTCAAGAATTTTAGTAGGCGGATTTTTTTTTTTGTTTTTTGTTTTTTAATACTTTCCACCAACACGAATCTTGAAAAACTAACACTTGTTAGCTTTTTATGAGCATTTTTGTTGACGAGCCATTACGGTAGATATCTCCACAAAATGAATCGCCTCTAGCCAACTTATATTCTGGTAAAAATATCATAAAGCTAATAACTTCGCAGCACGATATAGACCAATTATTGATTTCCCCAAGTTCAATTAACTTGTTATTGAACAGCTGTTAAAATTCGATTCTTTCTTTTATTTAATTCCAAATATATATATATTTTATTAAGTTTAATTCTTTCTTCAACGTTATCGATTTGAGAATTTTGAAAAATCTTTAACCTTCTCTGCATTAACGCACCACTTAATGATATAGGCCTACGAGTATTAACATTTTAAAGTATGTTGGCACGAAATAAAATAACACATTTTCTAATACACACTGTACTGATCTTGATAAAATCATTTTAAAAATAAAGATTTTATAAATCTTTAGTCGTTTTATCAGCATTCTAGAAAAGATCTCGAAGGTTACAATCGAATAGCTGAACCAAGCAATTTTCAACTACGAAATTATTTATTTACGTTAACAAAAACAATAAGAATTCATCGTAAATCGCTTCAAATATTCCCAGACCTCATTTTGCGTCTTAAAAATTCCCAAAAATGATACTTCACCATTAAAGATTATGTTACAGGTGAAACCTCAACGCGAGACCACCTAAAAACGTCCCTCCGACTTTCCCATATTAATGCATCTCCCAAAGCCGACCACCTCTACATCAAGACCATGATCACGCCTTTTAAGTCCCACTTTCAATGGAGGTCTCAATTGTCTATTAATAGAATTCTAGTTAGAAAAAACAGCTAACTATAAAATTAAAATTTTAATTAAAAAAAAAAAAAAAATACCGGTAAAAAAAACTATTTGAAGACCACTTTAATCGGTTCCAATAATGATCTCGTTTCAAATATTTTTGTCTTAGTAATTTCAATTTACGCGGGTAAGAATTTCAACATCATTACAGTATTTTAACTTCTTTTTTTTTTTTTTTGTTTTTAATTGAAACTTGTAACGTTTTCTTTTTTCCATGCCGGTACATTTCTGTATTCCGAATATACAATAGGCCTATACTGCACGTATAATTATTCGTTAGATGAATTTTGCGCACATTTTAAAAAATAAAATGTAATAATTATTCTTGTTGACGGTACGTTTTGCAAAAAAATGTTCACTCAAAAATGAAAAGAAATCTTACAAACTCAACTTCATTAATTTTGCATCCTCGTTTTCCCTACTGTACATTAAAAACTCAAAAAAACAATCTATCTTTTAAAGTCTGATTATAACTTGTAGAGTGGTATTTATTTAGACTTTGGCGAAAAAAAAAAACTTAAAAAAAAAAAAAGTAAACAATTATTTGTAGTTCACAAAATACTAAAAGCATTTGCTGCAAAGTAATTGTGCTAGATAATGAATGAAAGCCGGTAAATGAAGATGCATTCTGAAAGGTTGAGAACCGAGTGACGCACGTGCCGTGTACAACCGCACCGTCGTTTCCCCATCTGAATTACAGCTTCAACATTGCGCACGCTCCATACACAATAGCGATAATACGGACTCAAAAAAAAAAAAAAAAAAGTTAAAAAAAAATGAAAAACGGAAACAGACCCATTCGAATACTAATAGACTAGAGTTTAAAAATGGATTGTTGCACCAACAAGCGAGCTGTAAATGGTAGCGAATTGCTATATTTATTTTATACTTTTTTTTTTTCTATCACTTTTTTGCAACAACAAACACAATGCTTGTTGCAGCTAAATTCATGTGTCTCAATCGTACACTTTTCATTTCCTCAATGTCTCGCGCTACCACATTTTGTAAACAAAAAAGTAATGACAAAAATATTACCTACTGACTCACTCAAGGATCAAAAATATGGATAAGTACGACGACAAGATTTGGGAATTGTCTACGAGGCAGAACAGGATCAAGGTTAGAAATGGAAAGAAGAAGATGGCGCAAACCGGTGTTAAAATATGTATTTTTTTGACTTTCCTGACCTTATTTCGACCGAGAGAAGTGGCGCATTTCGCTTACAAATGCTCGTCAAGCGATAAACCTTCTTAACCTTTGCGCTTTTTTTTTTTTTTTAGGTCCATGTCCTTTAATAAACTCCGACATTCGCATAACGTAGAGACGGTGAGTCGCGATGTTCTGTAAATAGTAGGCAACACAATGTCTATATAAATATAATCACTCAATGTGGATAACAAACCCTAAAAATATCATGTCATTTAAAAAAAAAAAAAAAAATTAAACTGTTATTTTGTCCAGTTTTATCTCGTTTTATCCGACCAATTCTCCTTTCTACGTAGATCTCAATGTTCTGTTCGCACACTAACGCTATAATATGCAGTCCCGGTCCTCCCGGATATTTGATACAAGTTGTAATTGAAACGCGAAAAGCTATTAATATAAAGACAGCCGAGTCAGATGATAACTATTAATAAATTAAATTTCTCCATTACTGTAGATATAATTAAGTCAGTGTTACGTTAAATATATAAAATGATATCGCTGTATGATAAATTTGATTGAAAATATTATACTCCTCACTTGTTCTAAAAAAAAAAATAATTATTAATAATAAAATGCTTATGTCATGTCATACGCAACAGATTAAAAACCAAAATGAAGTTAATACGCGGAGACTACTTCACAATAATATCGAATATCATACTCACTCGTAATACTTATCGCATTCATTAAAAAAACATAACTGAATTAATAACTTTCTCTTTTAATAGTTCCAAGCCAAAAAAGTTTGATTAAAAATGTCGGAAACCTTGTGACGCGAATCGGTGAAATAGGCTTAATCCTTACTATAACATCTAAACTACAGTATAATAATTATCTAAACAAAAAATTTCTCATTACATCTCGGGAGAATTTTTCTTTATGTTTTTAAGTCACCAAGTTCAACAACTTAATTACAACATTAATTAAATAATATGTATCAATCAGAATATTATTAATTAAAAAAGTTAAAATACGCAAAAAATGTTTTCATCTGCATCGATCAAAATCTCGCAAAAATAATAATTCATATCTTTAATGGATCAAATGTATTATCCGTTTATGTAAAATATAACGAAAATTTAATTAAAGATAATAATTATTAAAAAAAAAGTTGTTTGAAATCTTTATTAATTTTATTGTCTGTGGATATTGTGCCGCGTGATGCCTTCTCGACAGTTGACATAAAAGACATCGCTGCCGCTCCTTTTTCAAATTGAATGACATACTGTACAGTACCGATTGTCCTTTCGGAACAAACTCGCGCGCTCATTTATTTGGCTTTTCCAATTGGCTTTGTGGGAACGCATCAGAAAAACCCTCAAATTTCAATTTCCTTTGGTTTTCCTACAGTATCTTTACTCAAACATAATCTTCTTAAATTTGTCGAAGATCAACGATTCCCAATCTTTTCGGGCATCTAATTCACCCAAATCCTACCCTTTATGATGTACTTTACAAATGTATTAGAAAAATGCTCAAATTATAGGCAGGTTTAGCTCCTGTTAATTTAAACTTGTTGCAACTGAAAATAAATTTCTGGCAACGACTATGGACGTAAATAAAATGTACAGGTATGTACATGCATAATAATAATTATAGTACATGTACTGTAGGCTATTAATTTTAAAAAATAAGTTTACAATTAGCTTTAATAATTTAGCTTTAAAATATATTTTTGCTAATTTGTTTATAGACAATGAAGTATTGAGGAATATTTTTTTTTAAAAGAAAAATCAGACAACTGTGCCCCGTCTTTTTTTTTTGTTGCCAAAATAATCGGATTTTTACACAAATTTGCTCGTTGATGTCACCCTTTCTAGTCGTATACGTGCCACCTCTGGTACGCGTGCATTAGATTTTTCACTGAGGCTCTAACATACATGTATTCTAATAGCAATGGGTGTGTAATAATACATTTTGCACTAATAGTATAAGCCTCTTTTAGTTATATAACGCTATTTTTTATCCGCTTTTAACCAGCGCATTTCAGAATAATAATTCTCCAAGATTTATGACACCGAAAGTACATTATTCTCTCTCCAGACGAATTCAATTGACTACAACTGTTATTTTTAGACCTATTTTCCCGTACAACTCGCCACGAACCTCCAAATACAATAGTAGCGCATTTAAGAAAAACAAGGAAGTTGCGCGAAATCTATTTTTAAAACACTTCAATTGCAAAGAGATGACCAATTGAAAATACCATTGAAGAAAGAAAAAAAAACTCACACTAGCCCTACAAATAAACCAATCAATTAACGAAAATACGTGACCAGCAACATTTCTTTAGCTTAAAGTTCTCACCGTAGAACAAAACTACAAACATCTGCATTAAATAACAAAATTTATTGAGATAATAAAATATCTTTACAAAACAATAACATCAAAATGTACGCCAAATAATAATAATAAAAAAAAAAAAAATTGTGCCCGCTTTCCCGAAGCTAATTAATAAAGCTAATTAAATAGAAGTTGATTGTATAACTTGTTTTTCTCAATAAAATGTTCCTTAAAAATAATAATAAAAAAAAAATTCGATGACAAGTTTCAGTAGCCTACATACTCTAAAAAGTATGGAATATAGCTGCGAGTGATATGTATTTTCAAAATATCATGGTTCAGAAAAATTCGATCAAAAATCGATGCGCAGCAGCTGAATTCGCGAGGTTCACAACCTAAACTATTCTGTTGTTTTATAATGCAAAAAAAAAAAAAAGTCAGCAAACTTATTTAAACCTACGAACTTTTATGTAAGATGATGAAACAGAAACGCAAAGTTTGATATAATTTTAGAATAATAATTGCGCAACAGCAAAATAATAATACAGTATCGATTTAATAGTTTGAAGTTAACTTTTCTCAATATTAACCCCCCCCCCCATTTATTTACTCATTAAAAAATTAATCTGTCAAATTAATTAATTTGTTCAAAGCGTTTTTTTTTAAAAGTCAATTCTGTAACCAAGTCTCTTAAAATATTATATTATTTTCTTAACTTGACTTGAAATTTGAAAATTAATACTAAACAATATTAAATTTTCGATATAATTATTAAACTAAAAATAACGAGATGATTATACAGTAATATTAAAAAAGTTTAATTTGTATTTTCCCTTAGGCCGCAGACGACCTATCCAACTTCCTGAAATTAAATACCGGTAGTTTGTTCACTTTGCCGCAAACACGTAAAAATATACACAACCAATTTTTAAAATAATTTAACAGTTTATAAAATGTCATCAAATATTAAAATTTTGTTATACGGTAGAAATATGGCTGAGAAAATAATCCTAATTAAATTAATTTTCAATGAAGAAGACTTTTCAAGCTTTCATCATTATTATTTTTTCCACCCTCTTTTTACATTTATTTCGTTAGAAACTATACTCCCAACATTTTGAATTCTTATTTTGTTGATTAATAATTTATTTTTTAACACCTACATGCTGATATTGTAACTACCCGATAGTCTCACGAGATGCAATTTATTGTAAATACATGTACACAAAATAAATTGCCTTGTTTTATATCTCAAACATTTTTGATGATTCATTCATTTCAATATTATTGTGACGTATTTACTGTACGAGTATAATAATCCTTTAAAAAACGTATGCCAATAATAATAAAAACTATTAAGGCTATTTCTAAAAATTAATTTCTTAATTTTGAGTTCAAGAAATTTAAATCGAGTTCCAATCGAGAAATTTTAAATTCGATGGCAACCGAAAATAAAAGCATACAATTTTCATCAAAAAATAATAATATTTCTTTCTGTTATTGGCTACTTGAATGAAAACGGGTTAAAATGAAAACCAAATCAAATTATTATGGAAAGCTTAATAAAAGTTTCTTCATAAGCCACTCAAAAATAAAATCATATCAACACCTTAAACATAGTTTTATAGATACTGTATATAGTTTCTAATTATTAATCTTTTACCGGTATTAAAAATTAATCGAAAAAATAATAATAATAATAAAGGTTAAAATATGAAATATATTTTATTTTTGATCGTAAATCCAACGCCCAAGTATAATTGACAAATTCATCATCAATAAATTAATGTTTCCGCAATCCCTCAACCGAATGATTAACCGACAATTTTGTGGCATTTTAAAAATGCACACTAGTATTAACGTTAGATTAGGGTGTTTTAATTTTCTAATTGATTTGTGAAGCGTGAACTGTGCTGCAAAAATGTTAACAATACATACGGCGATCGAATTACGTTTCTGTGTATGACTGGGATTTTCATTTTAATAAAAAAAAAAACCCCCCAACAGCAGCCGCGTTTCTTTTCAATCTAATGTAATTTGCTATCTTCTTAATAATTCCAAGATTTAAAATCTGTATATCAAAAAATCACATAAATAATTACTTTAAAAAACATTCGACATATACAGTGTAGCTTCTGTGGTAGATTACAAGTGTAGGCTACGTGTGGGTGTACATGTACACTGTATTTTGAAAATTAAATGCGGTAGCCTGTACTGTACATGGTACGGTACGTGCACGAAGTTTTAACATGAAAAAAAAAAAATCAACGCAATAATTTTCAAGGGCTTTAAGTAACAAGTTCATCGTTAGTCTATTTGTGTTAGATTTTGGGATAAATTCAACATAATATCTTTGATGAACTTTCGTAACACATTTGATAATATTATGATGACACTAGTACCATTAAAGAAGGAAGAAAAAACCATAGAGAAATATTTGACGGTAGGCCTACCTATTACGATCCAAATTCCACCGTATTTTCATCAATTTTCTTGAACTCGTAGGAGCCTCGGCCATCCATGTGAAGGAAATACTTGAAATACAAAGAAAGCCGATTAGTTCCAGTACATTTTAGGTTTTTTATAAACATGTTAAACACTAATAACTTGAATAAATAATCACAGGTTGTCATAAAACAAATTGCACCGAACGCGAGCACCACTCAATCACGATCTTTGACTCAATTTTCCTTTGTCAATTTGCCGCGCAGCCGCCTACGCTCGCGCAAGTTCCGGTCAGTAAAGTATAACTTCCGTTTGGAGGTGTCAACGCTTATCGCGTGTGTTATGGGGAACCATTTTCATTCATATAATTTTCCACATTATATTTTTTTCCATAAGATTTACATGTATTTTCTCCCATTAACTTACATAATTATATTATTCCTCTTTAGTCTATAGATTTACATGATTTTCTCTAAATGGGTCTTTTATAACAGAACAGGTCCAGAAAATATAAAACAACATTTTAGAAAATAATTCTAAATTCGTTTGGGTTTTAAATTTTCAAAGTAAATTTGCAAATCGTACGCATAGGCTACAGTAGATGGCTTGGGTATAGATTCATATGCCGATTGTGTCGACCAATTAAATACGTGTACCGTAGTTAAATACATCACTATCAAATTTTAATTTAATTTTTGACTTCTAACTTACCTCATGGTATGCCCATAGAGATTTTCTATGCGAAACTGTAAACAGGGTTATTCCAACCTTAATAAGAATGTCAAGTTTGATTAAATTAATTATTTAAAAATTAAAAGTAGGCGATTACCTTACGACAATGGGTATACATAGAACCTTCTACGTCTACGCTCACAGCGCTTGTGCACTCATCCAAAATCGCAAATTGGGGTTTATGATAAAATAACCTTGCCATCTAAAATATGAAACGTAACAATGCATACCAACACTTCTTCAAAGTATAAATAAATCTTACAGCAATTCGTTGCTTCTCCCCACCGCTTAAAACATCCATCCAATCTTGAACTGCTTCCCATCCGCCTTCTCTGTCTAAAATATATGTCAGCTGAACCTAAGAGACAACATTTAATAAATGTCTTAAGTTTTTATGAATAAATTATAAAACGGACAAGATCGAGATATTCCATTAGATCTGAATCAGAAACCCCTTTTTCAACTTGATCATCCACCGTATCTGGATAAATTATTTGATCTCGTAATGTTCCGACCGCCATATAAGGCCGCTGAAGTTTAGAAAAGCAATGTAGAAAATAAAAGGTGATCAATAATATAATTATCAACCTGAGGAATGTAAAATAATTTCTGAGATGGCGGTTTAGTGAGTTGCCCTCCAAATAAAGGCCAAAGCTATTGATTAAATAAACTTTGTCAAACAATTTCAAAAATTTAAATGTACAGTAAACAGATACTTCTCCCAATATCCTAAATAAACTACTCTTGCCACAGCCGTTTGGTCCAGAAACCAGGACATTCATTCCTGAGCGTACCTTAATATGCAAAAGTTTAATTTTATTTTTTTAAAGATAAAATCGGCAAATCAATACTTACTTCAAAATTCATTTCTTTAACTAAAACATCACCGTTTGGAGTCACTAAAGGTAATTTTTCAAAACGTATCACATTATCTTGAAATATAATTCGTCCTCGACCAGCAACTAAATTATTTTTAGGAACAGTTGTTGGACTAATTCCTAAACATAAAAATGATGAAAAATAGAAACGGTAAACGTAAAATTATTCTAGTTACCATTTGCATTGCTCTTTATTTTACTTTGATCTGCTACCATTGTTCTTTGATAATTTCCTTTTTTCATTTCGGCTAACACATTCAAAAGTTGACTGATTCGGTGGGTAAATCTGAATATTTACAATGAGGTTAAATTAACATAGTCATATAATTTAAAAAAAAAATAAATAAAGAACAAACCCAGCCAATCTAGTTAACTCGCGTCCTGCTAAAACTAGTCTTCCAATTGCACCGGATAACTTCATTAACATTCGCCCACTTCGATAATAACCCTAAAAAAATAAATAAAATTATTTGATTCTTAATTATTATTATCCACACGTATGATTCGTTATGGAAACGTTTTACCTCTAATCTATCATTATGACTTAAAGTTGAATAACGATGTTGTGGATTTAAAAATGGACGGCTAATAGCCAAATAGCCAACAACCGTAGCTACATCTAAATTTAATTAAACATTAAAAAATTAATTTAAATAGAATAAAATCAACCACTTGTAGCCTCAAAATTGTATACATACATTTGGCAATTATACTCTCAAACATTCCAAGGGCAAATTTAAATTGAATTGATTTTCTTAGATGGCGTATCTAAATAAAATTATAAATTAACAACATTAAAATTAAATTGAAAAACCTAATAATACTATTAGTACCAATTGTTTAAATGATGCATCAAGAGTAACTTTTTCTCTTTTACTTCCACGATAGAAAGCAATTTCTTCACTTTTATAAAGAAACAATAATTATTTCAATTAGTAAAGGAAAGCTACTCAACGTAAATTAATATAAATAAATAAATAAATAAAAAATATTTAATATTTAATATCTATTTTTATCATTTTAAATAACTTACCTATTTACAATAATTCTAGAATTTGCAAATCTAAATTCCCCTTCTAGTCGCTGTTCAGTGACTGTCAAATGGCCAATAGGACGTCGCAACCGAGATAAAAAGTATCCCGCAAACATTAAATAAGAAATTAAAGAAATGGGACCCTATAAATTAAAAAACAATTTAGCAATTTTCCAACTTATTAAAAATGTATTATAATTACCAATGCTCCTAAGCTTGTAGAAAGCTTGCTTACATAAATCATTATATCTAACAATGGCTGAAAAATGTCCATAATTTTACATTATTATTATTGAAGATGACAATGATAAAGTTACTTTAAAAACTTACTTTAGCTAAACTAGAATATACTTCTGCAAAACTATCTGAAAATTTTTCAACGTCCTGCGTCAACAATTGATCAGCGTTGGCTATCCGATTATCCAAATTACTCATTTTATAAAATGTTAGTTCACTAAATAACAACACATGCAATTAAAATTAAAAAAAAAAATCCAAATTCAAACTTATTTTCGTTTTATACCTCATGTATTGTTCAAGTAGATAGGATGACAACCTATTTCTAAATCGCAACTTCAACTCGTTTATTCCATACTTAAATATTGAATTAAAAAAGTACATATAAGTGATAAAAAAATATTTTCATTAAAAACATTAGCTACCTTTAAAACATTATTTATCGATGATATCTAAAAAACCGCATCAAAAAAAATTAATTATTAGTAATAATTATGACAAAGCAAAAAAAAAAGTTATATCTTACAACTGGCATGGCTAAAATGAAGGCAATTAGATGCTTAAAGAATTGACCTCTGTCGTGTCCAATTATCGCCCTAAATAAAAATTCAAAATAATACACAAACTATTAGAATTAGATCGTACCGGGTACACACCATTAATAATCAAAAAATATTTTTTTTATTTGGATAAATATAATTTACCTTTCAATGGAAGTTCCATTATTAATCATCCACATATCGGCATATGTTCTGATCAATAAGCAAAATGCGACGAGGACCATGTACATTGTCTATAATAATAATGTTTTAAGTAAAGAAAACAATAACCAATAATTTTAATTAAACCTCGAAAGAAGTCCATTTCGGAATAATAATCTTTAATATAACAAGTAATTTTCTAAAACATTAAAAAAAAATGAATAAATTGCATGCTTAAATTTAACCCAGAATTATATTAAAAATCTTTTATTAAAAAAATGTGTTCCAAATAATAAGTATAAATCAAAATTATTTTATGTTGCCTCGTAAATTTTCTCAAAGTCAATGAGACAATAATAATTATGCTGTAATTATTAATGTACCACCTTTCACGTTTGTAGTTGAAACTTTTACGTCAGAAACAAATACAGTACGTGTACAGAATAGAGGCATTAAACTATAGGCTACTACATTAAACGAGAAATATTCCCATGTGGCATTTCTATGAAAAATGTCCCCAAATGATAGTTAGAAGTAAGAAAGATGGATAATTTTTACAAAGTGTAGATTTAAGAAATAATTATTACAATCTAAAATAATATTATTTTGCACCAGGAAGTGTTATTCTACCTGAATACAAATGACATCATTTGTAGATACTGTAATAAATATATAAAAAATTAGGTGTTTTTCAATGGCAATTTTGTGAGTTGCTCAATTCGACATGTACATCTATCAAAACAATCTTACTGCATGCGCATAAAACAAAGCTTAAGGCAACAAATATTTTTTTTAAAAAATAATAATTCATAATTATGCCAGTTTAGTAATTTTTTAATATTAAAGTTGATTCTTAAAACAACGTTTAATTACATTTATGTTTCAAAATAATTTAATTTATAAGTTATTAAGGCTTCAAAATAACAAATTTGATTAAATAAATACTGTATCGGTTTTTTTTTTTTAAAAAAAAAAAAGAAAATTTTTTTTAAAAAAAAAAACAGAAAATTTTTTTTATCGAAAATATCAACGAAAAAAATTGTTTTTATAAATTCTTGTACGCATTTTCCGTATTCATTGGCGTCATAAAGAATTTTTTTAGCTATTCATACGCGTTGTAGTTTTTTTCCTTACATAATAAAATAACATTTTGAAATTCTACAACTTACCTAAGGAAAATCTTGTCCAAGTGTGCTCGATCTTTTTTGTCTACTTTCTAAAAAATAAAAAAAAATTAACCCAATTACAACTTTTCCATCACGATTTATGTTAAAATGCAGCGGACAAAACTAATTTGAAAAAAAAAAAAACAACTATGATCATAATATACAATAGCTACAATATTAGTAGAGCAAAGAAAAATAAATAAGAAAACCAACCTGTCCGGTTAAGACGCTTACTTCTTCCACATTTTGTTTCCTACAACCAAAAAAAATTATATTAAAATAAATATAACCCAAAACAACAAAAAACGAAACAAATTAAAAAGAATTAAAAAAAAAAAACAGTATTAGCGAGTAATTATTGTTAGTTTTTATGACATTACACAAGTGAAATAGAATGGGGGGGAAACTGAAATCGGTCAAAAAGCCACGGCCTTAAATCGTACCAAAAATAAAACAAAACACGTACCGCTCAAAAATCCTCACAAAAATAAACCGTTCCAATAAAAATAAATACTTTTTCTCATTCAGTAATTTTTATTAAAATAACGATTAAAATATTAAATATCAAGTTAATGATTTAATACACCGCAAACATAAGTGGGGATTATACTTTACACATTGAAATCAATAACGCTATTCAAAATAAATAGATAATACTCATTAATACTGTAACTGATAAAAAATAAAAAACTAAAAATATACTCGTATAAGTACCGATATGATTACAAATAATTATCATGAGTAATATATTTTCTAACTAAATAAAAGAAAATCAACCAACAATGCGTTAAAAAAATTGTTTTTGAATAGTTAATAAAATTATACGGTATTAATTAATAATCAAAATGCGTTGTTAGGAAATTAATTTAATAGTTTACATTGCAATGATTAACTTACCATAAAAACTTTTAAAATCGTTAAATAAATCTATGCTAAACTTATGATAAAAAGTAAACAAGACGTGTATTAAACAGGGAAAAACTCATAGGGCTACAATACAAAATGTTATATTCCAAACAACAAAATTAATACAAAAAGTACGTCATACTATACGGCGCTGAATTAATATTAGTTTTTCAGAGTGGAACAGATGGAGAGGGAGGCAGTTAAGCTGGAAAAACAACGTAATACATTGTACTCTACTGACTCGTTTCGTAATAAATATCTAAACATTATATTATTTTTTTTTTAATGCTACCAATCAAGTAAAAACCTGAAAAATAATTTTTCTCTCCAATAATAATAGTAATAGAATCTTTGATTAAAATTTTTTTTCGTGAATTTGAACAGTCGCTTGTAAAGTTTGCTTTTCATTCTTAACTCAATAAGCACCTTGGAATTATTTATACAGATTCATATTACAGAACCAATTTCCTGTACTTATCCTTCTTCATTCAATTAAACTAATTTTCTCTAACTGTTATTGAAAGAAAAAATAAATAAATAGCTAACAATTCATTTCTATAAACTACTTTTTTTTATTCATGCAATTATGACGGGCTACGTAAACCAATTTCTATATTAAACCAAAGAATTAAACCATTCGGCCACACGTGGAAAAAACGTTTAATTTCGCGAAAAAAATGCTGCTACGTTATATAATATAGTTATAAATCCATTTGATTAAATACAATATTTAATTATCAAGACCGAAAATACACACAGCACAGTGAATGCTGAATAATTATTATTGTTACAGTACTGTCACTCTATGTTTTGTTTAAACAGAACACAAGTTCTTAGTTTGGGCTTCAATATTTTTTCTATTCTTCCGGAATATCAGCCACATATTACATTATAACTGTATAATAGATATCACAATTTTAAATTATTTCAATTACCGTATGTGCTTTTCTCTTACCTTTATACGTGTAATGTTTGAACAATAATTATTTCTACCTTTTTTTTTAAAAAAAAAAAAGTAAAAGGGATTTAAAACTTTAAAACTGCAACATTAAAAATGATGAGTACGGTAATAACACACGGTAAAACTTTCTTTTACCCCGACCTTTGTTCATGCATTGTATAAAATATTAATCTCAAACAATTTACCTCAATTAAAACAATAATATTAAGCTTTAATACTTTCAGACTATGAAAACAAAAATAAAAGTAACTACTGTAGCCTACTGTAATTTAATTTCGATCAATAAGTAAAAAAGTAAACAAGCATAATATTTCACTTCCCAAATAATAATCATTCAATGTCATTATGATCATATTATGCTAAATAATTACACAATACATTATCTGCCTAGCTTACAATTATTATTTTATGAAAAGATAAGTGCTTATTAAGTTGAATTGGTTAAATAGTGGTAAACTTACGATGTTTTTTTCGTCCCGCTTCTTTGCTTCACGATCCAACATAGTACTCCTATCGACACCGCACCAACAGCTAAACTTTTCGACCGAAATTTACTTAAGACCGGAGCCATTTACGTTACTTATTCTCTTGATAATAAATTAATTTAAAATATACATGTCATTAATTAAATAAAATAGATAATAAAAGCACTACTCGTCGAGCACACGCACGCAGGGTGGCGATCAGCTTGGAAAAGGACTTTCGGACTTTCCCACACGCTTCTGTAGGAGAGTATGGAGCTTATTATGCGATAATCTCGCGTTCAGTTTCGATCATAACTGCGTAACTAAGAATGAAAACAATGACAGTAATTTGTTAACAAGATTTTCCGCTCCTTTCATTAGCTAACTACAACTGCGCGATTTCCATCGGCTCATAGAAATGTGGCTTAAAAAGTACTAAAATACATTGCCAAGTATGACACGCTAAACACAAATTAATTTATATTTTGCTAATTGAACGCTACTACAAATTACATATAATTTTGTTTAATTTGTATGCCATAAAACTTTAATAGGTAGGTGCCTCAAACTAAGTAAATTTGAAGTCATAAAAGCTAAAATTGACTATAGAAAATGGCGTCTAACGCATGAGCGATTAAAATTGTACGCGCATTAATTTGTAATTTTAAAACCAATACTGCCTTTTTTCACTAGTTTAATATAAAGCTTAAATTAAAATTATAAAAACTGATAATTACAATGCAGTATATTTTAAGAAAATAAAATTTATATTTCTTTCAAATGAAGCTTCAATACCAGATATAACTTTCAATGCGGTTGGGCTTTCTTTAACAGGGACATCTAGCGACGTTTCTAGACATTATATTTTGTCACTTTTTACTAATCATACGTGTATTCGCACAAGGTGGCGTTAGTAGTTTCGGAAGTTCTCTCGCGACGGACTCGTCGGTGAGTCATTAAAAGGATGTTGGTGGGTTAGTGGTGGTTTGTCGCTGATTAGTGTTTGTGAATTGCGTTTAAAGTCGGATGAATTCGCGATCATTCCGTCCTATATCGAATACCTCAGGAGGATTAAAATTCCAGAAACAAGCTGAAAATGAGCGCTGTAAAAAGTAACAGGACCAGCTTTCGAATTTCGGAAGAACAAAGAGAGGAGCTGTCAGAACAATTCAAAAACGTAAGCTTTTTAAATTTGTTTAAACCATTATAAATATGTAAGCGTTTTCATTATATAAAATAATAATAAAAATGTCGCGAAAATGTTTTCCTTCAAGGAGCCCCATTACTTCTTGCGCAAACTTAATAAAGCGCGGACTTTGGGCGCGCGCAAAGATGAAGTTAGCCAGGGTTAAAATCCCGGGTCTCGGAGATCAGCGATCACTGATCAGGGATCGCAAAAGGAGAGACACGTTAATCTCAACGGTGGTGATAATTTTTTTTTTTTTGCAGCAACAAAAGAGGGCTTGTCGCAAAAATTAAAATATCCTTTTTTTTTTTCAAAGGCTTACACAAATATATATCTCTCTAATCATAGCAACAGGATGTGTACTTCGGAATTAAAAAAAAAAAAACGTGATTTAAATATTCCACAGAAAGAACAAACCCCTTTTCATTGGCTTTCTACAACATCCGTTTCTGATCCCGTACAGTATTTTTATTATCACCGATTTGTTTTTTGCGAACTCCCGCAAAATTATTCAAACATTTCATTAATAAATTAATTTTGATATTATTACATTAATATTACTAATTAGAACAGGATGTGCGGTTTGATAAATCTAACTGTTTGACCCCTAATCAGGTGGTTTAATAATAATTACTTACTGTATTTATTATAACCGCAGAGTTAAATTGAACGGTGAACGGCAAACTAATTAGCCGTTTCTGGTTAAATTGGACAAGATAATTGTTTGTAATTGAATTACATTTATTATTAAGTCAGCGGATAGTGCTTTAACTTAACCTTCTTTTATATGACATTTATTGATGAACAGATGTGGTTGGTTGTTGTTGGGTTTTATTTAAATTAATAATCTAAAACGACGCTCATTATTAATCTTAAAGTCTTTAATTACTTTTTTTTTTTTTTATTAATTTGTAGTTGTGTGTTTTTGATCATCGTAATTATATTAATTCATTTTTCTTACACGGTGTTCGTAAAAAAAAAAGATAATCCAACTGAATTAGTATACGTACGGTATTAATTTTTGTTTTTTACTAATTTAAATATTATAATGCCAAGTGAAAAAAACTTTTAAGAACTTTTTTTTTTTTTTGAACATTTAATTATTGTTCTATTCTACGTTAAAAATATTCTCCTTCGGTCTCAACACAGGCAGCAACGCAAGCATTATACCCAATCACTACGCCTGGCTGCATTCATTATAGCTTGATCGAGTTCGTCTAATGCCTGTTTAATACGTTGGCGCACGTCTTTAATATCTCAGATTCAAATTAGGAAGACATATAAAAGATGGGGTGAGATGCAAGAAAAGTTTCACACGAGAAAAGAACGAAATATATTGAAGGCAGGCAGGGACAATTTCGATTAAGCTGGAATCAATGCAGGCAGGCAGAGTGAGTTGGGTTTTGCTGCGCGTGTTGAGACTGAAAGAAAATATTTTAAACACAGAATAGAACAATAATATTGAAGTGTTCAAAACGTTTGTAAAGTTGAGTTCGCTTTTTTTCGAACACCGTGTACTGTCTGTAAAAACTATACAGTAGAAATGAAAAAAAAAAAAAAAAAAAAAACATAAAACATTATTTTGGTAAATATTTTATTAAAATTTAGCCGCCAATTTTTTTTTTTTTTTTTTGTTTAAGAAAGTATTTTAAGAACTTATTTTCTTTTAAATGACTAATTAAATTTTATATCCGATTAATAGTTGATTTGTTTCGACAAAAAAAAACAGAATTCTTTATTTAAACATTTGCCTTTGGCTTAAGTGTTACATTTATTCCGAAAATCTATCTATAAATCTCTCGGTTGGCAGAAAATTTATGTTCGAAATTAGCATTTTTATCTCTTTTTAAAAATGTGAACAGAAGCTATAAAAAAATAATTTTAACTAAAACATTTTTTTTTTCCAACGTCGAAATTATTTTCCAGTCAAAAATTAAGAAGATGGGTTTTATTTATGTTATAACAAAATTTATTATCATTTAAAGGAAGATAATTAAAAAGATAAAAAAAAAAAAATTTAATACAATTTGTTTTTGTGGCTGAAAGATATTTTTGCACATGAATAATATTATTTTTTTTTGTTGTTGCAAATTTGCTTTACCAACAAAAGCTCACGTCGGTTGAATATGCACGTAAAAACCAATTAAGCGTGGTTTTGCAATAGAATTTTTTTGTTGTGTGTGTGTGTGCAAGTGAAAGGGTTTCACTCGCTATGGGGCATCTTACGCCTCATCCAGATAGTGATCGAACGGGTAAACGACCTTAAACGACGCCAAGCCCAACCTAACAATATGACGCTTTTCATCCGATGGAGTCGAACGAAATCATACGGTAGTAGAAACAACGTCGTTGTTGTTTTTTTTTTTTTTTTTTTTTTTGATACACCTTGGGTCACACCTTTTTTTATTATTTTTGAACGGAATATCTGGAGCGATTTGCGGGTCAGAGTACATACTGTCCTACATTATTCCGCTCTCGCTTGTTTTCATAAATTTTATTTTGTTACAACATTTTTTTGTTTCTGGTACAGCCGGTATCGTAACGTACGAAAATGTGCGTGTGAAAAATACGGATCAAGGTGTGGCTTGTAATTTGAGTCAAATATGACGTAGGTGTAAATATTTAGAGAATAGAAAAGAAAAAAAAAATTTATTTAAGGATTATTCTTAGCGGAAATTAATGTTGTGTACGAACCTTTCGTCACCGTGGGTTTTTTTTCTTTATTATTAATTAAGGGTGGGAAAATGTGTACTTAAATTAAGTTATGAGAAATATTCAATTTTTTTAATCGAAATTTCAAGGTAAAATTAAGAATGCAATTGGTGAATTATTAAAGTTGTCAAGCGATGTGAGAAAAAATATAAAATTTTAAATTCTGTTTGACAGTTTGGATATTACATTTAAAATAATATTGACACTTTAACATTAGTTCAGAATACACATAAAATCATGAATTTATTAATTGTAAATTGAAAAAAATTGAAATTTAAAGCATAATATTGAGGAATCTGTTACTTGAATTAGGATTTTATGTAACCAACAACGATACTTATAGTTTGAAAATGTCGCAATTACAGTGTATAACTTACGGTAAATATTGTAGTTAAAAGCAAAGCGGGGGGATAGGAAGTTTCTTTAGAAATTAAAAAAGAAAACTCCCAATTAAAGCAACAGTAATGTGAGGAACCGGAACTGATTTTATCCTGGTTCGAAAATAGAATTTCATAAAAAGAATAATAATTATTATATCGGCGGTAGATGACGTCATTCCAACGCCTCGTCATCGCGATTATTGTGTTGATTCGATGACTCGCAAAGTTGTTACTGTACTTTTTTTTTGTTTCTAACGAAATCTGTATGAGGTTACAATACGTCATCGATAAATTTGTGATGATTCTCTCTCCACATACTTTCATCGTGTAGTCATACTTTTCTAGTTGGAATGTTTTGGCTACCGCGCGGTACCATCATGTCTCGCTTAACGAGATATAGATTTCCCAGCGCTTTAGAGAAAATAAACACCGAGACACTGGAGAATGATAGTTGTATTATAATTTTTAGGAAAAGAAAAAAAAAGTGTGCGTTCCGTGCACCTTTTGCACGATGATATTTTATTGCTCAGAAAACGCCATGCTGAGTTCGGTTAACTCCACAAGTCAATGAAGTCGTCAAACTTTTGACGTCTACTATATTTTTACTAGTCTTGTTTACCTCGTTCAAACTTGAACCTCATCTGGGTTCACTTTCACTTTCTTTTTGTTGCTTTTCAAATCTATTCAAAATAATGTATGTTAATTTACATTTTTTAAAATTTAATCGATTCTGACATGACGTGAACTTTGCTTAAACTTGCCAAGTTTAATTGACATGTAGAAAACTGAAATTACGCGTAAAAGTGCATATGAGTTGTAAAGTATGTACTTAGTATTTTTTTTTAAAAAAATATAGTCTAGTAAAAAATAAATTAGAGCGAGAAAAACGATATCCTGACTTTCAATCATCTAATGTAATGTTGAGGTGGTGAAAAGAATTCAAGTGTTGCACTTTGACAAATCAATAGATAAAAAAAGAAGATTGCAAGTACTGTACGTACGTACAGTAGGTGGGAAGAAGACGGCTGTTTTTGGGAAAAAAAAAATTAAGGGAATGTCGTTAGTGCAAGTACAAATGTACTGGAAAATGAGGGTGTGATCTAAGAAAATATTTTTATACTTTTTTTTTTTTTTTATTACATGTACTATTGAAACATTAAAAAAATTTTTTAAGGTAAAATCTATCGTTAAAGTTGGATGTGAAATGAAATGACTACTAAGATATAATTTGAATGAGCCAAAAATTTTAATGGAATTATAGTTATTTTTTTCTCCCCCTATAGACTGCAATTTAGCATTTAAAATTAATGTTTTGTTGCATGCGGTTTCGTTAATTTAACGAAACTTGATTTCGGTTTTATTAAATTGAAAGTGGTAGTGTCGGATTTCATGTTTAGGCATAATGACGGTAGCAGCTCATAATTGAAAAGCGTGTTTTCTTAACCTGCTGACCAAACGTTTATTCGTTTAGCTTTTGTTTGAGCTTTTCTTTTCTTTTTTTTTAAATTGAATAAATCGCATTATGATGAAGCATGAAGCGCTTTTACTTGTTCTATTGTACGTGAGGTTTTTATTTTATTTTATTTTTTATTATAAAGAATAAGATGGTCTTTGTTGTCTCAATTTCTTCTCGGATGCTAGCAAAAAAAAATAATAATAATAATAAAGACTCCGTTTATCGACGGCTTTGCACATTTCACTTTTGATGCTTATTCATTTTTATTCATTGCATTAATTATTTTTTTTTTAAAAAAGAGGCTTTCGACCTTGGCTACAACTTTCAAATTATTATTTTTTGTATTGTTGTTAACATTTTCAATCTGATGAGAAAAGAAAACAGAAACAAATTTGTTCGAGAACATTTACACGTATATTATAATCTCGATCGGATTGGTAGACAACGTGAGAGATTTTTTTTAGCAGTGAAACGGAAATGCAATTATCCCCGATAAATTCAACAGTTTAATCGTCGAATCGATAACTGCTGCTGCTTCTGCTGTATAAATAGCATCGCAAAAATGAAATAGAGCATCGCTCGTTTACGGAAACAGAGTCTAATTATTTTGAGCATTCCTAATTTAATAGTTTGATATTGAATAGAGCTAAAAATTCACCTGAGAACTGCATTAAGAAGATAATATAATTACTGTATGTTGCGTAGACTATCACTTAAAATCGGCTGTGAGAAATTGAAATCGCTTGTAGTTAATATTACATGTACGGTACAGTAATTAATTGATGGAATTTAGAGCGGCCATTTAAATTAAGTGATAAACGCTTTTAATTAAGTCTTATCTCTGTTGAAGTGTAGGTAGGTTATTGTTTCATTTAACATAAAGTTACTTTGATTAACTTTTTTAAATGGGAAGAGAAAATATCTTAAAAAAAAATGTTAAAAGAAATAATAATGAGCTTGAAATTGGTCTCATAAAAATGTAAACTATCTTAGAAATTTGACTACTGTATTTACTTACGCATAATTTGTTTATTATTTATTAAAGGAAATTCGTAGTGGTTAAGGTCATTCATGCATTAAAAGAAACTTCCTTAAAAGAAATTTATTTTACATAATAATTATTATCGGTAGGGAAAAAATGTATTTTTGATTTCCAATTTTAGCATCGCAGTGCATGCATATTATTATATTTGTTGGTAGGTTATTCTATTAACATTTGAAGACTCTTCTTTTAAACGGCCTTTTTTTTTTTTTTTTTTAATTTTTATTATAGCTATAATTCATTCTTTTTATTATTTTAAAATAGGTTTAAGAGATAAAGGTAATCTAATCATTTTTATACTTTACCAAATACACGTATTTACTTAATGGTTGTCTTTCTTTCATTTTTTTTTTTAAAGCTTATCAATAAATATTTATCAGTGTCGAATGTTTTCAAATGACTCCTCGCAATCGCATTAATAAATGCTTATCTGGTAAATAAAAAATGCGATGTTTGACTAAATTTGACAGGTTTCACTTTTTTCTGCGTAAAAAAAAATATATATATTTAACGCTTTATGTTTAACCTTATATTCAAATACAGAAGTTTTTCTCGATTATTTTATTGCTACTATTACCCTGCAAGAGCGAGCATTTTCTAAAATTATTATTAAAATTGAACGTTTTTTGTTAATTTTAGGTTAAGCTGTAATAATTATAAGGTTGAAAACCGTGGTTCGATGAGTCACTCGCTTTTTTTCATTTAATGAAAATATTAGCGACTTTTTTTTGTAGATTATTTATACAGCTGTTCGGCGCTTGACAACATGCGACTATTATAGTAAACGAAAGGCGATCGTACCAGATGAACGCGAAATGTACAGTACAGTATTATTTATTATGGTTGATCGAAGACCGAGTACATACGTTTTTTCTAGCCTCAAATTATGACTCGTATACAGTATAATAATTGAACAGCTGTGGCCTAGCTTCATCTACGAGTACTGTACACTTAATTTTTATTTTTAAATAATGTCTAAAAAAAAAAACGTTTGTAAATTTCGTTTTTGTTTTTTTAAAAAAAAAATCCTTCATCAAATAAAACATAGTAGATATGGCAGATAAAACTGATTCTTAACAGATTACTCGTTAAAATTACATTTCTACACCGAAGAATTTAAAATATTTGTAGTGATGTATGATCATTAAATTTCATCTAATCTTTTCAATAATTATATAGATCAAATTTATAGTCTATATAATTTAAACTAAATTGTGTTTCATAAGTGATATCGTTTAAAAAAAATTTTGTGTAAGAACTTTTCGTTTTCGAAATCAGGAAACAGTTTCATTATGGTTGAATGATATTTTTTTCTGATTAGATATTTATAATCTTGTGTTTTACTTAGGGGGAAACGCTTTATATCTCTATATTTTTATCTGTATTTATTTAAAAAAAAAAAATAATAAAAAATTAAAAGGAAAGAAATAGGTTAGTTTCATTTTACGTGACATGTGTGTTTAGAAAATATGTACGAGTACATGTACAGTTTTCGAAACTTTCAGCCTTGCGATGATGAAAGAGTATGAACGCTTTACTGTCGGCTAATAAAATAATAATGATTATTACTGTATACACAAAGAATACCGGTACTTTATAAATCGCTTTTTACACTTCCAGTGGTAGACAATTTAGATTTTCATCATTTACATTATTTCGATTACGGTTAGGCGATAAGGAAATAGCTAATAAAATTTGCTCCGAAATGTCTATTTTATTTCAGGTGCTAACTAATTTTTGCGTTTGCACCGAACGCCTTGTTGAAATTATTTTGTTGAATAAAATTTTGCGTTATTCAGGATGTTGAAATCTCAAGTTTCCTGAGTTGACTCTTATTTCCTCTGGCGAATGTCGATGCTCTGGTGATCCTCGGTGATAATGTGAATTTCATTCTTCTTTTAAGTAGCATTTGCATTATTTTACATTGTTTATTTACCCACCCCTCGTTTTCAGTTACAATGGTGCACGATCCATGCACATCCAGTGCACATCGAATGTGTAATCTTTACACGCTTTTTTTTGCGTTTTTTTTTAATAGCATTTTTTTACATGTTAAAGTAATAAAATATTCTCTTTAGAACCTATTGACACATAAAATTGTAATAAAGCACAACAAGTGTATAAGGATAAAATTTATGCGTGAATCATTTTTTTTTTTTAAATTATAAATTCTAAAACTAATTTTATATTACAGATAGACAAAGATGGAAGTGGGTATATCGATTTATCCGAGTTGAAAACAGCTTTAGATATTTGCGGATTCAAGATGCCTCAATGGAAAGTTCGACAAATGATAGACGATTTTGATAAAGAAAAAGATGTTAGAAGTAGAAACGAATTATCCTTTAACGAATTTGAAGAAGTAAACATTAAGCGAAAATAAAAAAATAAATTTTTTTTTAATATTAATTATTTTTTTTATTGTTTTAGCTTTGTTTGAGCTTAAAAAGCCAAGAAGTATCGAGTACTTTTAAAAAGGTGGTTTCCAAAAGGGAAAATATCGAAACTTTAGGTGGCATGTCTGATGCTTCTAGTGAGGGTACAACACATTCCGTTCGAACCGAAGAGCAAGTAGCGTTTTCAGACTGGATTAATTCGTAAGTTTAAAAATTGAGGTACCAGATGAATGGACTTAATTGCTTTTATCATAGAAATCTTGGTGCTGATCCCGACCTTAAACACTTATTGCCTATTGACGGAGAAGGTAAACTTCTGTACGACAAAGTCAAAGATGGCATTTTGTTATGGTAAGTAATTATTAAAATTTTAATTTTTACGGGATTATTAAAATTACATTTTTTTACAGTAAAACCATTAACAATTCGTGCCCAGAAACTATCGACGAAAGAGCTATTAATAAAAAGAATTTGACTCTGTATACTAAATACGAAAATTTAACTCTTGCCTTAAACTCAGCTCAAGCTATTGGATGCAATATCATTAACATTGATGCTCATGATTTATCCAAAGGAAAACCACATCTTGTACTTGGTCTTCTCTGGCAAATAATTAGGGTAAAAGTGTTATCACATTTTATCAATTCGAATGAATATTATAAGAAAATTATGTTTTTTAATTATAGATTGGGCTATTTAATCAAATTACTTTAGAAAACTGTCCAGGATTAGCCAGTCTTCTTTTGGATGGTGAAAAATTGGAAGACTTAATGCGATTATCTCCAGAAAATATTCTATTGCGATGGGTAAATTATCATTTGGCTCGTTCTGGAACCAACCGAAGGATGGAAAATTTTACCGGAGATATTAAAGACTCGGAAATATATACTTTGTTACTCAAACAAATTGCCCCACCTGGAGCTGGTGTTACATTAGAAGCCTTGCATGTAAAATATATTTAGAAACAAGACAATGACTTGCAAAATTAAATAAATTTTTTTTTAAGGAGGCGGATAGGATCTCCCGAGCCGAAATTATGCTTCAGCAAGCAGATAAAATTAAGTGTCGAAGCTTTGTAACAGCACATGATGTTGTTGAAGGAATTTATAAACTTAATGTCGCCTTTGTTGCTAATTTGTTCAACAATTATCCAGCTTTGGATGAGCCAGTTCAAATTGAAGAGTTGGCCAACTTTGAAGAAACTAGAGAAGAAAAAAGTATGCAGATTTGTAATTTAATGTCAATTTCTGAAAGTAATTTAATTTGTTTTAATATTAGCTTATCGTAATTGGATGAACAGCATGGGTGTTCAACCTTACGTGAATTACTTGTATAGTGACCTTGCTGATGGTTTAATCATATTTCAGGTAATTTATAAATTATTAATTATAACATTCTTCGTGTGACTGATTTTAGTTTGTATATTTTTGCGTAGCTATACGATATTATTAAGCCTGGTATTGTTAACTGGAATCATGTAGTCAAAAAATTTACCAAATTGCGTGGATTCATGGAAAAGCTGGAAAATTGTAACTACGCAGTTGAATTGGGCAAACAGTTGAAATTTTCATTAGTAGGAATTGCCGGAGCAGATATTAACGAAGGGAATAAAACTTTAACTCTTGGTAATTTTTTCCAATTCAATTTTTAAATTGATGTCATAATATTAAATTCTGCAGCTTTGGTGTGGCAGTTGATGAGAGCTTACACCTTAAGTATCTTAACACAGTTGGCTAACACTGGCCATCCAATTATCGAGAAAGAAATAGTAGAATGGGTTAACGCCAAGGTAAAACATTAATTGTTTTAAAATCTGCGGTTTGGATAATGTTTATTTTTTTAAATAGTTAATTTCTGGCAAAAAGAAATCGAGTATCAAAAATTTCCAAGATGGTTCCATCAGAAATGCAATTGTTATAATAGATCTCGTTGATGCAATTCATCCAGGTACAATAAATTATTCGAACGTTCTTGAGGGAAAAACTGACGAGGTATGCTTTCAAATAAAAACTAAAAGATATAATATTAATAAATTAATTATTGTTTGAAATATAGGAATGTATGGCAAATGCCAAGTATGCTATTTCAATGGCTAGGAAGATAGGAGCACGAATTTATGCCTTGCCAGAAGATATAACGGAAGTTAAAACAAAGTTGGTAATGACGGTATTTGCTTGTCTAATGGGCAGGAATTACATTCCCAACATGGATGGTAATGCAGAAAGTTAATAAATTATGTGAAATATTCACGCAACCCCTTTTAGTTGCCAAACACATTACTAGAACACATTCCATTTTTCTTTTCATATAAACCGTTAAAAGTGTCTAATTCAGACACAAACTCTTTATCGGTTCTTCCAAACTCTTGCAATATTTTATTTTTATTTGATTTAGTTGAAAAATTTAATTGCTTAGTTTTTAAGATAGGTGTGCACAATGTGATTTACGGTATTACAAAGTGATACCTTCAATGTAAAATTTACATTTTTTATCTTTATATCAGCGAAGTTAATAAGGAATGGTGATTCAGCTTTCAATAATTAGGATTAGTGATTATTTCTTGCATTGATTAAAGATAGTTTTGCGGTTCAAATCATGAAATCAAGGACTTTGACCAACTATCAGTCATTAAGTAAATCTGATTACTTATCTGTTTTTACAAAAGTAGTTGCTATTTCATTAGTCATATTTAATTTTATCCTTTAAAAAAAATTATATAAAAGATATAATTATTAAAACATACATATTGGGCTAATTTTAAAACCGCTTTAAATATGCCGGGAATCGTGTTTATAATTTTAGCAGTTACAGTATTAAGTGCTGTTCATACGGATTGTGTATAATTTATAAACGGTTAGTACCAGTTTAAAATATACTGCATTTAATTAAACTTACATGGAATTTAAAAAGTGACATTAATAATTTAATCAATTTCACGATTCAATGAGGCTAAATTAAAAATAAATAAAACAGAATAATTTCATAAATAATATTTTATTGACAAGAAATCGATGAAAAATTGTTTCTCGCTATCATTCAAATTGTGATAAAATTTTTCGGAAATACAGTATGTAGTTACCCTCGACTTTAAATATAAAAATTTGAGATTTTTTTTCTGTATAAATTTATATTCGCTAAGTGTCATTGATTAATAACAACATTATTTTTTGATATAGCCCATTTTATTATTTTTTTTTTTAAACTTTAAAATTGTGTATAATTAATATTCCAATTACCATATTAATTTTTTTAAAATATTCTATTCTTGTGAGTTTTTAATGAGTATAAACTGTGTAAACGTTTTAACAGCAATAGTAAATTTTGGGTGTTTTAGCAAGTAAAAAATTACTCTTTTAGGTTATTTATCTCAAATTTACTACAGTTGTGTTTTTTTTTTTTTTTTGGCAAAGTACTATTTTAAATGTTTTGCTGAAATGGATAACATGGTTAAAATAAACCAAAGATTCCTCGTATTGTATATTGAATACCGTTTATTAGACACAATCTTTTTATATTAAATTTTCAAGGTATAAACATAAAGGGGAAATTATTCCTTGTCTTCCAAAACAAAACTTTTGACACCAATTGAACGCTTTTAAAATACAGTAAAAACCGTTTATAGTGCGACCGCTTAAAGTGCGAAACCGCCTGTAGTGCGATTTTTGCCTGGTCCCTT
>JAQGAZ010000498.1:0-58665 GCA_034692225.1 Polydesmus complanatus | reverse complement strand
TGAAAGGCGCCCCCCCCCCCCCCCCTTCCCAGCTTGCTTTTATAGAAAAGTTCCGAATTATACTTCCTGCGAATTATTCCAATAAAACAAGACTTTTTAAATTACCTTTTGAACATGTAAATGTTGGATTTTCGATCTACTGTACATGTGAAGTACTTGAAGCTGTGCTTATGCTTTTAGTAAACCAGCAAAATATAATATTGTACTGTATGTAGGCATTTGCCTTTTGTCTGATTTGAAAAATGAAGATAAATAAAAAAAAAAAAAACCCCCAAATTATTTTACCTAAATTAATGCAATGAATATTTTACAAAGATTAATGTTATATCTTCCTTTGTTATTCCTGCGAATTGCAAAATAATTCATTTTTGATACTGATTTGTTACTCCATTACAAAAACAAAAGCCGGAAACCGTTTTTTTTTATATTTCCTATGATCGAAAAATTATCATGCGCAAAGTTACGCAACCCAAAATACGCGTAAGTAAATTCTATGCCACCATATTAGTTACTTGTCGAGAATTCCAGAATGAAAAAATGACAATTCAAACTCTACAATAATTGCGCATTCGTTGTGTTGCGTTACAAACACGACCACTCTGTAACTTTCAAAATTTTATATTTTATAATTTTCTAAAAACTTTCAATAAATAAAAAAAAAAAAATTAACATACCGGTACTATATTTCATTTTTCGTTTAACAACTAAAAAAAATTATTTTTAAGACATCTTTCGATTGAACAACTTCAAAAATATTTCCATCTCCCATCAAATTATAACTTTATAACTTTATTTTCACATTTTTGGAATTAAATTTCTATTTCATTATTAAAAATATGTAAAATGAACTTTATTTTGGCCCTGTGAGTTTATTTTTGGCAGACTATACTTAAATAAAATTTTTTTTACGCAACTAGATCGCAACTATCGCGCGTCTTACGAAAACACACTGTTACACTGTTAATATGCTTTTTGGTACTTTCATCCTATTTTATTTCTCTTCCTCGTTTATGCCTAGCAACCGCCCTGTTTCTTTCAAAAATCAGATAATCTGAGCAACTGAATCTGAGTTCACAAATTTCTCTACCATTTGTATTTGTCTTCTGTTTCACATTTTATTGTGTTAATTTCCGGTTGACCGTTACCTCTGCCCCCCTTCTTCCGGCAATTATTAAACATTTTCTTTTAAAGAAAAAACGCTAATATATTTCTTCGACTGACCATTTACGTCATCGAGACTACTTTTTATCACCATTGTTCCATTTCCGTCTGCTCGTGTGAATTCTCCTTAGAGTTTGAAGAAAAAAATGAAGAAAAAAAATAAAAAATCATACGGAAGGTGAGTTTTCTCTCCTGCCACCCAACTCCCTACTCAACTCCAGTGAATGGTGCCTACCGTACGTGTTTCATATACTGTACTACGCTAACTGTATCTACGCCAAAGTATAAAAACTGCGTGAAACATATTAAAAATGGACGGATGTCATTTGATGTGCGTCCCGCAGAGCCACCCAACGGCGAATGAAGAAGCTCACCTCCCACAGATACACATTCGATTAACGAAGCCACAGTCAAACTCAATTTTCTTCTTCAAACTTATACTAGACTGCTTTTGCGGGTTATTATTCTGATTAAAAACGCCATCGTCGAGAGAGAAGATTAAAAAAAAGAGATGAGGAGGAAGAAGTTACACGTATAGCAGACTCCGTACCACTGTAAGCTCGCACCAGACGTTCCAGTAATTTGTTGGTTAAATTCCAAATGCCATTCACCTCACAAAAAAAGTATTAAAAAGAAGCTACATACAATTTTTTTTTCATTCATTAAGTAAAAGAAAAAAAATAATCACAAATCTAATTTAAAATGAACAAAATTTAAGCCAATTAAACCTTTTTTTTTAAATTGCACAAAATTAATGAATTTCAAACTCTATTAAGCTTTGAAAAACACGCGCAAAAACGTGTTCGATTTTAATAATTAGCTTTCCAATTCCCTCGGAACTCCCATCTAATTAATTACAGCACTAACGTGCTTTAAAATCTTTCTTTAAATCCTAAATAATTTACTTACAATTTCTACGGCAATTTTCTAATTTTCAAGGAAAACAATCAAATTTTAAAAATATCAATCGGTTTACAATATCAAAAATGGCGGGAACTAAAATACCCCACCATTTGGCATAGCGCCTTAACAAGAATGAACAATGTTTGCCAAACTATAAACACTGAAAGACACGATAAGGCTGTATCACATCGCACTCATCGTAAACGCTATTGCCCTTCAAAATACAGTATAAACACACCAAAAAAAGAGAAATTTTTTTAAAAATTAAAAATGTCATTCAATAGTTTTGTTTTTTTAAAAACTTTGCCCTGACGAATCCAAATTTTTCTCACTTTTTAACCCTTTCCTCTTTCATTCTATTTTTAAAAAAGTAACAAATATATCATAATTATGGCATCTCTCTCTCAAGTCATGTTCAATAATTTTGTGAGACACTCCTTTGACCTAGGCTGTAACTAGGGTGTTTTTTTTTTTAGGAAATAACTCTGCACCTTATTAAAATTTTACAATACAAAAATTCAATAAAAATGTCAGAATAAGATAAAAGAATGGAATCTGATGTAGATCAAAATACCAAAAATAGGTCCAAAAATAAGTTAAAAAAAATCACTCTCCTCATTATTCAACGTGTAAAATCGCCTTGCGTTCATAAAAAAGCGCTCTTATTATGGGCTCTGTAACTCAGCTGCCGTCACCACTTGGGTTTTTTGCGTCATTATAAATTGGCGCCAATTTCAAGATTTTTTTTTTATTCAACATTACTGAAGTCGTCAATCGAACAACTTCGCAAAATTGCAATAGACCTCCACAATAGTCTCGAAAAAATGACGCCAATTAAGATCTCAATTACGTGTAATTTAATTATTTTTAAAATGCATAGAAAGTTAAAACAGTCAACTGTGAGCTAAAGAAGCGATAATGAGGTGTTAGTTATGGAACTAACCTCAAAAAAGATCAACGACATTTCGACTTCCGAACTAAACAAACATGCCTTCGTCTATCTATTGCTCTTCCCCACATTAACGTTCATTAATTATTTATCATTCTACGCGTCCCATGTTTAAGCTAAAGGGCTAATCACCGGAGCAGAGTCAACGAAGTTCACCCACCCCGTGCCTCCCTTTCAGCCCCTTCTTAATCCTCTGCGTGTCAATTTGATTGCGTAACTTCGGCATTATCAATAATGACATTTTCATTTATTTATTCTGCCAGTTTGATTAATTCACTTTTGAAAAAGAAAAATAAAAAAACGGACAAAACTACGCTATTGTTCAAAGTGGAGATGAAATTGCTCCACTCCATCACTCTGGCAGGCTTTTTTCCTCGCATTAAAATCGATTCGGAATCGATTGCTTTATTTTTCATTCTTTATTTACAAAAGCATAAGACAAGTTTTAATGCCGTCATGACCAACTTATTAAATAAAGTGCTTTCAAGGTCGACTGAACTATCGATATTTTTAGTTTAAATAGCTTTTCAGAAACTTTTTATAAACGCCAATCAACTTCATCGAGAATAAAAATGTTCTATTGGATCACTGGTTACCTTCATGTACTTAGACCAATATAAACAGGGAAAAAAGGAGGTTACATCATTAGCAAAATTTATTTCCGCCATGCTGTGAACAACGTGCAGTCTGCTATTCCACCAGAATAGACATCACTATTTTCTTATAATAATATAATACTATTTTACTACAGTAATCTTCAAATAAAATTTTTTTTCTTAAAAAAAAATAAAGACTGATTATTTTTATGCTATTAAAGTTTTAATTTTTTGGCTAGTCATTTCATGACAAAAATTCTAATACCGGTACTAGAAATTTTAATCAACTACGGTGCATGTACTTTATTGAGAACTCCTGTCTATTCAACCACAGTCAAAATGTTGACTCACGAAATCATTCTCTGTGAGTGCACGTGCTTCTGCCCAGTGTCTCGATAGTTCCCATGCATTAGCATGAGAAAATCAAAGTGTATTTGGGATGGTCTCGAAACGGGAGTGATCTTCCATAAGAGGTGGCCTTGCGTACAAGTTTTACAAAATTGAAAGTTTAATTGTACTTTCTTATAACTACATGAAACAATAAATTGAAATGATGCCAAATAAGATTGTATAAAGAAACTAAATTCAAATCAGCTATGCTATCATTAATTTTTGGGAAAATGAAGGTCCAATTGTCAAACTTGTAACATTATGATATAGTCACTGATTTTCAACGATTGAAAAATTAATTTTGAAGTTAAAAATGATGAATTATTTTTAAAACCATATTCTATAATAATTTTAAAAAATCGCAATTTTGTTACGATAAAATATTTTATTTTAAACAAATACGATATTGTATAAACCTTTTTTTTTTTTACTCGCCAAAAGCAGATTAAAATTTATAATGCAATCTTAAAGCCTATTTCATACTTTGAGAACTATAATTATGGAACCTTATAAAAAAAATTTAAATTTCTTACTAGTCATTTCGAAAACAGCGAAACAATTTTACTCGCCATTTGCATGATAAAAAAAAATCTGAATATAAAATGCACGAGTCACTTTCCAAATAATTTCTTGTTTAGACTCTGCTCGTAAGTGCTAGATAAAAAATTAATGCTCTTTCAATGAGCCTTTAATTTTAATGAAGAAAGGTCTTTTTAATGTCAATAAAAACTATCAACATTGTTGATTTTGTTTAAATATAGCTTCGTAATTACATTATTTCTCAATGCAACAAAATGATATGCGCAAGTAAACATAAATAATTTACTCAAATGTTAATAAAGCCGTAAATTATTTACCCTACACTAAAAGGTTAAAAGCAATACCGTAATTTCTTTTGCAAATTTTCGGCACAATAATATGACCAACACCTTATTTATGCGATTTTAAACGATGTTTAAATTCAAAATTTAAATTTATAGCTAACTTTTATAATTAAAACGTAAATTGGTCAAAAAGTTTTAAGACCAAATTTATCTCTCCCCCCCCCCCCCCTCCCCTCCCCTCCAATGGTTTTATTATTCCAGTGACTAATTACTTTTGCTATCAGAAACGAGAAGTGATGTAAAGGTATTGAGGGGAGAAGAGTTTGGAACCGGGGTTAGTCCGTCAAAATGTTGACACGAGCGCGTTGCTATGGCAACATTTTGCCGACCAATTAAGAAAGAAAAAAAAAAAGGAAAAAGCTCCGCCCATCAGTAAAAGTTAAATGAGCCAAGTTGACGGCGACAAATGGTCAGTAAGTGGAGTATGCAACGTCAAGCACGTCATAGTAACAAAATATTAGAATAGAAACAAACAAAATTTTAATTATTTATGTCTCCTAATTTTTTCTTTCTTTGACGCTCTATTCTCACCCCACCCAATAATAAAAAAAAAAGATGATAGAGAAGCAATACTTTGCCGCGTTTAAAAGTTCCGCCGGCGAGAGCGGCAAAATATGGATAAAACAAGACCGCGTTTCAATTTCTTTCGCTTGACTTTGTATGCGACCGTTTAAAGCGATTCGTGAAGTGATGGCCGTTCCAAAAGTAGACATTACCACCTGTAGTGGCGGATTTCCGCTTTGTTTGAAATAAACAACATGAATTGTGGCGGGGAAAGATTAGGCGAAGAAAAACATGAAGAAAAAGAAACGGAAGAGCCGGAAGTGAAAAGTAATAATAAAATGGTAAAAAGTCGCGGAAGAAATGGTTTCCGCGTCTTCGACGGAGACTCGCACCGGAAGTTGCAGCAAAGAATTTCTCAAGCCAAAAAGGATTACGGTTTTGTTCCGCATCGAGTGCCCACCATACACGACGGAGATGTGCTACCACAACGATTTCTTCCTGTACCAGACAATATATACGGACGACCCATTGAGGAATTCGACGGAGTCTCATTTGAAAAGGTCTTTCATTTTACTTTCATAGCACTCGTAAATTTCATTTAAAAAAATAATAAATAAATAACTGCCCCATATACTTGTAAAATATTGTGTATTTTTAAGTTTCTTTTTTTACTATCCTCCAACAATAGATAGAAAATTTTGTTTTGTGCACAATACAATTTCAAATTTTATAAGTAAGCTAATTTTAAAAGAAAATTAAAAATTGTTGCACTTAAAATTATCATACAGTAGGCCTATTTCCCGTCAAACGCTATTGATAGCAACCGAACTAATTTTACTATACACTGAGACCTCGCATAACGCGGGAGATGTGCTCCAATAAGTTTCAGCGCGTTAAAAGAGATCATTCACGAGAACACCGCGTGCTATTTCTATTGATTCCAGAAACCGCATGATATTAAAACGGCGTTAAGCGGAGCAGCGTTAATCGGGGTCTTAATGTATCACGAAAAATACTTTATTATTTTCTGCAGTTGGCGTTTTTCTTACAAGTGCGCTGTCATACTGCTTAGCACCAAAAATATCATTCTTTGCCTAACAATCAATAAATTTCAGATAAAATATTACAAAGTACTGTATAGTAACAACCAAAACAACAACAAAAGTGTTAAGTTTTAAATTTGCATTACGAAAATTAATTTGTGATATAATAATACTGTAAATTGTAATAAAATTGACAAAAAGGCGCTGTTTAAACCCGAGGTTGGCATTCTGAAATGTCAAAGTTAGCAATCGTTCTGGCACGAGCTCGAGATAAATTTGATTTCCGGAATCTGGTACCGGTAATTTACAGATCTTCTTAATACACACATAATTAGATTTAATGCGCCAGTTCTTAAGTAAACATCAACTTTAACAATAATTTGAGAAATGGAAGGAATGATTAATGTTAAAATTTACATTTTTAATTCAAATAAAATCTGATTTGCAAAATTTTAAAAATAATAATTAAAAGATCATACTTGAGTTTTCTATGTTGTCTAAACAACTAAATTTTACATTACATTCTTGGTATTTTTGTTTTAAAACTTTGGTTTAATCAGCGCCATTTCTTAATAATTAATAAATGTGTTTATTTTGAAAGTATTGAAATTTATAAAAGCAGAAACAAACATCTTAAACTTAGAAACATTGAGTTCATTAATTTTATCCCCCGTTTATTTGTAAATTATTGATAAAAAAAAAATAGTTTTAAAAGTTTCAAAAGTTAAGAATTATTTTCTATGCACACTAGTAAACTGACAGTAAAGTACATGTAAGCTTTAAGTACAAACAACGCCCAATATTTGAAAACAGCTAAATTATAAATTAACTAACTTAAATACAAATAAATTTCTATAGCTCGTTCAGCCAGTCCATACCAAAAACTAATTGAATTTTTATAAAATAATTTCCCTAAATGAAAATAAACAATGAACTGTATGGAGAAATAAAATATCGTTTTAACGCAGACTAATTACAGTACTGTAGTAATACAGTAATCTTGTTTGAAATAATGAAGAAATGCAAAAGCGTTATTAAAATTTTGCTCAAATTTTATAAGTAATTACTCGTAATATTATTAAAGTTGAAAGTCAATTAGCCATTGGAGAATTTGCGGTTAAGTTTCTTTGCTCGTTCTTATGTTTAACTCCATTTCTTATGTCGTCGTTAGAATTCCATGCAGGTTGATAAGTTTTTTTTAAAAAAATTGTATTTGTATTTTTTTAATAAAAAGTCTTACTTATGACGTCAATATAGTTTTATGAATAATTAATTTACTTTTTTAACTGCTTAAAATAAACATAACCTTTTTATTCTTACGTCATGGAGCTAAGCACAAGAACGAGAATGTTACCTAGGTATATTCTCCTATAATACCATAGCAGCGTTTCAATAAAAATAAAGACACAGAAACTTTGATAACAATATTAAAATAATTTTCTAACTAAAAATAATAACATATTAAAACCCCAACAATTGAGGTGTAATATGCGTGTGTATAGCCTACAAGTCAATGTGAACCAAAGCTAACTCAGATAAAACTAAAATCACACATTAAAACTAGAAAAAATACACATTAAATTGTGCATTTTTTTAAACAACAACTCATAACAGTAGTATAAAAAGGATTTTTTTAAAACCCGTTTGCCGTAGTTCTTAATTCATGTACCGTAAATGCAAATTAATTTAAAATAATTAAAAAAACTAACTGAGATAATTCGGACTTTCGGATAATCATGACACGGATAAACCTAGCTATACTGTTACTAATAGACAATTATTGTTCAATGCTGACCGCTATATTTTCTAAAATGCAACAACTGCGCTTAGTATAACAATGCAAGAGAATTACCAAAGAAATTGGCAGTTTTCAAATTATTTTGTGGCAAAAATTAAGTATGAAATCGACAGTGCAATTAAATCGTTTTGAAGAAAATGTTTTCGACCATCTGTAAGATGCTTTAGTAAATTTTACCACTTTCCATAAAAAGATTCGATATCCTGTTTAGTTTTCCCTTAAGACAATAATTTCATTATTAATCGTCTTGTATGAGTAAAATAAACGATGCTTATAAATCTATCCATACAAATTAAAGTCTGTATTGAACTGTTTTCTTCTATGAAAAGACGTTCTGCGTCATCTCCAAGCGATTTTCCAACAATTACGTCATCCGATTCTCAGCTACCAGATCAACATTTATATTTTCTCCCTGGAACCCCATTCGGAAAGCCGCCATTTTCATCACCACCAATCAATATCCTTTTTGTTTCATAAAAGTCTTAATATTTTTGTTTGAAAATTACGATTTTCTCTTTAACAAAATAGCAAATATTTAGATTATTTTGTGATCTTGACCATAATCGTGAATTGTGTCTTCCTGGCTCTGAGTAATCCAATCGAAGAGGCCGAGTAAGTGTCTGGCAAACCTACTTAGCGAGAAAGCAGCGTTCAAACGCCTGCTCGCGAAGGGCAGTCGAGAATAACGTCCTTCACTCCTTTCCATTTTAGGTACGTTTTCCTCAGCATCTACGCCGGTGAAATGGTCCTCAAAGTCATTGCCAAAGGTTTCGTCACTTGCAAATATACCTATCTACGTAGCGCTTGGAATTGGTTAGATTTCATCGTCATCGTTTTAGGGTAAGCTCATAAAAACCTCCAAAAGACACTTTTCCATTGAGCGCAATTTCACTATTGGAAATACTAATTCCGGATGTCCTTTATATTATTGTAATAGTTGAAATATAATACTCCTACATAAATTACCCTTACTGTCCTACTTAAAAACACGATTTTCCCAAATGAATAGCACAACAACAAAACAATTAGTAAAAACTGTCTAGATAAATCTGTAATAATTTTAAAATACAGCTTGTTTTTCGCAATACATGTAGTAAAAACTACAAAACCTATCATCCTATCAAGGAGAAATATTTTGCCTCCAGCCCTAATTCCCGTTAGCCATTACTAACGTTAGGTTATCAACGACACTATCTCTGTGTGACTCTTCGTTTATTATGTTAGTAACAACCTTGAATTTATAATTAAATACTCTCGTCATACATTACTCGCCTCTCCTAAACAAAAAATGCCATAGGTAACGATAGAAATTGATAACAATCTAATTAGCTGTAAAATAGCAAGAACACAAAAACAATTATAAAATATATATACAGTATAATAATATACCATTAATTTAGGCATAAATACCAATATATAAATTTTTTAAATAAAAATCTGCATTTCAAAAATAATGGCACCGCATAGCTTCATAATCGCAAGCGAAAAATACTAAAACTAAAATTCCTAGTCTACCTCTCAAATTTAAATATAACGAAAGTCAAAATAAAAACGCATTAACTCTATTTTGGTCAGACAAACATTTGTCAAAGAGAGAATTAATGCAAAATTGACAAAGAATGTATAATCAGTTGACAATTAGGCCTAATATTGTTTACCGACAATTTCAAATCCCAATAAAAATCTTAAATCACAACAAAAAAAAAATTTTTTTTCTCAATTATGGAAAATCAAGTCCATAAATATAATAAAAATTTTAAGAACTTAATTTTATCATTCTAATTTATTTTGACCATATTTTCATAAATACAGTAATGTTAAAATTAAGACAATTTACAGCAACCATTTGAATCGATTCCTTCATAAGACTGCGTTGCTAATAATAATTATTAATGATTACCGCATTGAAAATGCTTCCCGAAATACGGTGCAAAAATCATAGTTAAATTATTGAACAAATTGTTTTATAGTTTGTTCTCCGTTTAAATAGCATAACAAAATCGAACGCATAAGCTAAACTAAAAACTCAACATTCGGCAAACCAAATCAACGTAAACTAATAAATTTCTAAACACTATAGCTTAGAATAATGCGCCGAGTAATGTCTTTCAATTTCAAATTCATTTTCTTCAATTAATAATTTAAAAAAAAATTACATTTTTGCTTAAAAATGCAATAACTGCAACAGTTTTCTTTGCATTACAGGTTTGTCACAATATTTGTCGAATTGGGCAACTTATCCGGTCTCCGCACCTTTCGCGTCTTACGAGCCTTAAAAACTGTCTCCATTCTACCAGGCAAATACTTTCAAACTACATTTAAAAAAATAAAATCTTAATTAAATTTCTAAATGTGCGCGATTAATATCCGCAGGTTTAAAGACTATAGTGAACGCTCTACTTCATTCGGTGGGAATGTTAACGGAAGTGATGGCGTTGACCATCTTCTGCCTAATGGTCTTCGCTCTTTTCGGCCTCCAAATCTTCATGGGAGTTTTGCGCAACAAATGTATCATTTCCGCCGACCAATTACTCCACAATGACACTAGCCTCGAGCAGAAGCTGCGAAACTCGAGTAATTGGCTTATGGACGACGACAAGTTCCGAGTATGCGGAAACTCTACAGGAGCTTGGTTGGTCGTCACCCTATTATTACTTCCGCTACTATCTCATTAAATCCCATATTTTCTTTTTTCTCAGGTCTTGCCCGGCTAATTATACTTGTCTGCCGGACGTAGGCGAAAACCCAAACTTCGGATACACCAGTTTCGATAACTTCGGATGGGCAATGATGACGTCATTTCAACTAATCACTTTAGATTTTTGGGAAGATATTTACAACAAGGTCTTTAATGCTTTAAACTCAATTTAACCTTGAAATAATTATCGTTGCAGCGCGTTATCGATTAACGTGATTCAAACTTTACATTATAATAATACCGTAGAGTCGGCAATGTGGAATTATATTATACAGTAGGGCAAATAGAGGTTTCGTAAAGCAAACTTTAAAACGTTGAAGTACCATTATACATTAGCTTAGTCAAATTTATAGGAAAAAGTTTTTTTTTTTTTTTACAAATAATAGACATAGGGACCTATGGAATTTGAAAAAAAAAAAAAACAACTTAAAAAGTTTACCTTAAAATTTTTGATAATAAAACCGCGCTATAACTAATAAAATATTCGCGTTATTAAAGAACTGTCTGCATTTATGTAATTTTCGCAAATTATTTATGTTTAACTAATTCATTTTTAAATGTATTTAGATAATCTCTGCGTCTGGCCCTTCCAGTGTGATATTTTTCGTTTTCGTGGTATTCTTCGGCTCTTTCTATCTCATCAATCTGATGCTAGCCGTGGTTGCCATGTCCTACGCGGAAGAAGCAGCTAACGCGCACGAGGTATTAATGTCAACGGTGACGTCAACACCCTCGCTAACTCCCCCTTCCTCCCCCCAACATTTTCCCCTCTCAACACTCCATAAGCGCTTCGTATTAAATCGTTATCGTATAAATTTAAAGCCCAAGTCACAGCATCGCGTGCCATTCTAACATAAACAATTACGGCAATTATCCCTCCCTCTCTCCACCCCTTAACCTCCCTCCCCCCCCCTATTCATTCCGCCGCTCCAAAAAATGGATGCTTTTAATTTGCATCCATTCCGCATGCATTTCAACCGGCGTTTAACGAGCGAAAAACAATCGATTAGCCTCAATCAAATGACGACTCTTGTTTCACTTCTAATCCATTTCTATTAACGAAACAGGACAAACGGGAACGCGTCGACCAGGTCAAAGTGATGACCAGGAGAGGAGGAGCCATAACTATTCACAATTCCCATATCAATAGTCCTCAAGTCGATCAACGTCCTACCCCATCTACTGATCAACTGCAGCCACCCCCTCAGAACCAAAGCAACGGAAAGAACAAGCTGACCAACGGATGCAACAGTGCCATCCAAGCACAACCACAAATCGTCAAACGGGACAAAAATAAAGTAATCTTAGACAAACCCACTCCATAGTTATTCAATCTAAATACATGCAATTAAACACTTAAATCAAACAAAAAATATCGAGAAATATTTAACACAAATAGGAAGCCAAAAATTCAAATTAAAAATGAGTAGTAATAAAAATGTTAGACGAGAGGGTATATACTGTAATATGGAAGTGTTAAAACACTCAAAAGTGTGCGATGGAGTTGTAAAATGCTGGTTTTTTTAATCTAAATTCGTCACGAAATTACTTTAAAAATTATTTTGTTTGCTAACCAACACAATTTGCTTGTTTTTTTTTTTTTTATGTCAAAATCTGTTCTACGTTATCGTATTTCGTAGTAGTCATTCGTGAAGCCATTAAACGTCACGCCAATAACGAAAACAACCATAAAAAATACTCATTATTACGCAAAATTTACAATACAAATAAAACTCCCAGACAATATAGCAAAACATGCTTTTTTTTAAAATAAAAAATAATTTTAAACACAAAATTAAAAAGTCCAGGGAAAGAAAGCGTTCCCGTACGGTATATTCCAAAGAAATTTAAAACTTTTTAAATCATTTGCTTCAAAATATTTTGGTTAATACTGTACTATAGTATTTTGATCTAAGATTAAAGCATTGTTTTCAAATTATAATTATTATTGCGTGCTTACAACTCTAGGTCATTAGCCCGGGTTCTTTTCGCCTTTATAAACAAAACCTACACATCTACACAGTTCTTAATTAAAATTTGCAAAATAATTAACTAAACTTTAAAAAATATTTCAGAATTAATAATTACCAAAACCAAACCCATTAATAAACCAAACCCGATTAATAAAACCCAACTCAAATTTAGGTTGCTCCAATGATTACTCACACTGAAGATCAAGTTCTAACTCTTGCCGTTCCAGTAATCAAGCAGAGTAATAACGTTTCCTAAATCAA
Organism: Polydesmus complanatus; assembly: GCA_034692225.1. NCBI lineage: Eukaryota > Metazoa > Arthropoda > Diplopoda > Polydesmida > Polydesmidae > Polydesmus > Polydesmus complanatus. The sequence continues at coordinate 45,505 of JAQGAZ010000498.1, read as the reverse complement.
TTTAATTCGAATGAACAAGATGTATTGTTTCAATCTAGAGCTTCATCGCGACAGAAACTGTACTTGTTGCCGGTGGTGTTGGTGTTGTGGCTACGATGCGTGGCTCGGCATTCAACATTGTTTGCATCAGATAGTTCGTGACCCGTTCTTCGAGCTCTTCATCACTCTCTGCATTGTTCTCAACACGGCTTTTTTGGCGGCCGAACACCACGGAATGAGTCCGACTACCCGACGCGTGCTTAGCGTTGGAAACAAAGTCAATTTTTTTAACATTCTCTAACTCGCTTATCCGAATCAAAAAAATAATTAAACCATATTTTAATTATTAGGTTTTCACCGTCATTTTTGCCTTGGAAGCGTTTCTTAAACTCTTAGCATTAAGTAAAGAATATTTTTACAACGGATGGAATATCTTCGATCTCATCGCCATCATTGGAAGTCTGATCGACTTATGTTTCGAAAATTTTAACGGTCTATCAGTTCTCCGGTCACTTCGACTGGTAAATTCCTTCTGCTTAATTAAGTAATCGATCCTAATAAAAATGAACAATTTATTAGCTCCGAGTTTTCAAGTTAGCTCAATCATGGACGACAATGAAAATCCTCTTGTCCATCATTTTGTCTACGCTTGGTGCTTTAGGAAATTTGGTTTTTGTTCTACTAATAATTATGTACATTTTCGCCGTCATTGGAATGCAACTGTTCGGAAGCAATTATCGATCAGCAAATTTTTATCCACAAACTGTTCCAAGGTTTGATTAATATTTCAAATCATTAAAAATTTTATTATTAATGTAATATCATTTATAGATGGAATTTTCAAGACTTTCCGCACGCTTTCCTAATGATTTTTCGTGTTTTATGCGGCGAATGGGTAGAACCGATGTGGGATTGCATGAGGTCCAGTGGTGGGGGAAGTGGCGCCGGTGGTCAAGCATGCATCGCTCTCTTTCTGCCAGCTCTCATAGTCGGCAACTTCTTAGTTCTCAACCTCTTCTTAGCCATGCTGCTCAGTTCTTTCAACTCGGAGCAATTTACGCAAAACAGTCACAAGGTAAAATTAATAAAGGCGCAAATAGCAGTTGGTCACATCCAAATAACATTTCTCTTAACCCAGGACGACGACGTTTCTCGCTTTTTGCAAGGAGTTCATCGCATTAAAAAGCTTGGTAGACGATGCGGTTGCTGCTCAAACAATGGAACGAACAAATCTACAAACTCTTTAGCCACCTCTAACAGTGTCAACAGCGCTGTTTTAGACAATTCCAGCGGATCCATTTCCTCCAGCACTTCGTCTTCACAATCTATAAGATCTAAAGGTACCTAACCTCATTCTCGATTTGCGAACAGATAAAAACAAATCTTATACTGCAGCTCCATTTACAATAATTAGATTAATAACGTAATTTCTTTTTTTAAAAAAAAAAAAAGTTTTCCTGTAGAATATTTCTTGTTCCATACGTAGTTATTTTCAAATTCCAGTTTTACTCTTCGTATATCGAGAATCTTGCTACAACGAAAAAATTCCTTAATTAATTACTACTTTATTCTAAAGATGCGGATCCAGAGCGTAGTTGGAAGCCCGTAGTCGGTTTTGTTGATAATTTGGTGAATGGGCAGGTGATAGTGTCAACCGTTAATGAAACTGAATTAACCGTCTGCCCCTCAAAGTCTTTGTCGGAATGCATTTCTAGTTCTACAATGTCTCTGTCGTCATCGTCTACAAGTTCCAATTCAAGCTCGAGTACCGTGGCTCAAATGAGCAACCGCGGTTCCAACCAAGTTCCAGAAGATAAACTTCCTGAAGAAATTGAAGACCGATGGCCGGAAGATTGTTTTCCTCAATCTTTTTATAAAAAGTAAAACCGCACTACAAATAAATCAATTCCAATAAAGATTAAAAAATAAATGAATCTATAGAGTTTGCTTTTGTAAATGCTGTCATTCAAAATGTACCAACGAAATAGCTGAAACGTGGTTCCTGGTCCGTAAAGCCACTCTCAACATTGTGGATCACCCAGCATTTGAATGGACTATTTTGCTTTTTATTATCGCCAGCAGCATCTCATTAGTATTTCAATCTTGAAATATTTACGGTTAAAATCGATATCATTAAATTTTTTTTTTCAATTTTAGTGCTTTGAAGACATTCATTTAGAAAATAACAAGACCTTGCAAACCGCGCTGTATTTCTTAAACATTCTATTCACGGTTCTTTTCGCCATAGAAATGTTTTTAAAGTGGTTGGCTCACGGCTTCTTCGTTTACTTCACTAATATTTGGACTATCCTTGATTTTATCATCGTCCTGGTTTGTTATATTACTCGTCTTCAATTACCGTTTATTTAATACACTGTGGTACATCTTTCATCTTAATTTCTCACTTCAGGTTTCTATGTTCAGCTTGGTAGTCGAAAACAGCTCCAACTTGACAGCGCTGCGATCCATGAGAACCTTAAGAGCACTGCGACCGCTGAGAGCCATTTCTAAGTGGCAAGGAATGAAAGTAACAATTTCAATTAAAAATTAATTTTTCAATCCATCATTAAATACTGTATTTCATAAGCCCTCGATTGCTTCAGTCCTTAAAATTCTTCCATTTAATTAATCCTGTAAATGTTTTATAATATTTCTACTTACGAGTACATGTACTTTTACTTCATTTTCGGGTCGAAATTGTTTAGACTTGATTAGTATTTCGGCCTAATTAATTTTCGAACTGTTATTTTAGATAGTTGTGAATGCTTTGGTGTCTTCCATTCCATCAATCATCAACGTCTTACTAGTTTGCGTAGTTTTTTGGTTAGTATTTTCCATAATGGGAGTTCAGTTCTTTGCCGGTAAATTTTACAAATGTGTGGATGCGGAGGGCGAGCGATTGACCTCGCAAGACGTTGCCAATCACTCGGAATGTCTAACGAAAAATTATTCTTGGGTCAACTCAAACGTCAACTTCGACAACGTCGGTCAAGCCTATTTGGCTTTATTTCAAGTGGTAAATCTTGTTCACAGTGTTATTAATTATTGATTAAAGATCTAATTTTTATTTTCGCGTTAAGGCAACATTTGAAGGCTGGATGGAAGTTATGGCTGACGCGGTAGACGCAACTGACGTTGACCAACAACCAATATTTGAATCAAACATGACAGCTTACATTTATTTCATTATTTTTATCATCTGCGGCTCATTTTTTACTCTCAATCTTTTCATCGGTGTCATCATCGACAACTTCAATATGTTAAAGAAAAAGGTTGTTTTCTTTTACTTTTAAATTTAAGACGAGATACTGTAGAAATATTATCACTCCTTAAATTGTTTTTAATTTCCTGATATTTAGTACGAAGGAGGAGTGCTAGATATGTTCTTAACCGATAGCCAGAAGAATTATTACGCTGCTTTGAAGAAACTGAGCCGACAAAAACCTCAAAAGTTGATTCATCGACCAAAGCACTTCATTCAAATTTACTTTTATAACCTCTGCATGAGCCGAAAGTAAGTCAAAAATGATTACCCATCAATTGAAGCCTTGGAACATAATAATTGTTCAATGCGTGTTTAAATATCGATTAGATTTGAGATTGTCGTATTTTTGGTGATTTTGGCCAACATGATTAGCATGGCAGTCGAACATTATAAACAGCCTCCAGAAGTGGAATACGCCTTAGAAATTATCAACATCATTTTCACCGCCATCTATACGCTCGAAGCTTTCATCAAGCTTTTGGCTTTTCGTTGGCACTACTTCACCATTCCTTGGAACATTTTCGACTTCGTACTAGTAGTTTGTTCAATATTGGGTAAGTCTTTCCGATTATCAAAATCATTTTTTACAAAACCTCATTTTAACTTTATCCATCGTTGTTTCAGAATGTAAGTGTATTCTTAAACTTTTTTTTCTAAAGAGTGGGCTTCATAGTTTTTGAATGGTCTTTTTAAAATGCTCATTTTAATAATAAAAAAATTACCCTGCTCAAAAAACCTGCTTTTACTTTTGTTATTAAAAAATAATATATTTCTTTCAGGTATACTTTTGCGCTCTCTTCGAACCGGTTTCTTCATTAGCCCTACGTTGCTCCGAGTGATCCGCGTTTTTCGTATCGGTCGCGTTTTACGTTTAATCAAAGCCGCAAAAGGAATTCGCAAATTGATCTTCGCGTTAGTCGTGTCCTTACCAGCCCTGTTTAACATCGGAGCGTTACTATTCCTTATCATGTTCATCTACGCTATCATGGGCATGTCCCTATTCGGTTACATCAAGCACCAAGGTGCAATCAATCCTCTGAGCAACTTTGAGACATTCGGCAACAGCATGCTCCTCCTATTTCGTCTTATCACTTCGGCTGGTTGGTCCGACATCTACGGCCCGTTAATGACCGCTCCACCCGATTGTAACCCGAATTTTCGAAACTTACCCAACGGCGATTGCGGAAATCCAACCTTCGCCGTAATCTTTCTAGTCTCTTACATTGTGATAAATTACATGATCGTCATCAACATGTACATCGCTGTGATCCTCGAAAACTTCAACCAAGCTCACCAAGAAGAAGAGCTTGGAATCGTCGAAGAAGACATTGAAATGTTCTACATCAACTGGGCCAATTTCGACCCTCAAGCCTCGCAATTTATACCTTTGAGTAAAGTGCCGGATTTTATGGACAGTCTCGATCCTCCGTTACGGATTCCTAAACCAAATATTATCGCTTTAGTCTCGTTCGACGTTCCCATCGCTCGAGGAAATCTCATCCACTGCTTAGATCTGCTCCGCGCTCTAATTAAAAAAGTGCTGGGTCACGTGGAAGAAACCACCGAGTTCGTCAAAATCCAAGGCCAGATGGAAGAAAAGTTCAAGAAGCAATTTCCTAATCGAAAGAAAGTAGACATCGTCTCTTCGACCATGTTGTGGAAACGGGAAGAGGCTTCAGCTAAAGTGATTCAAAAATCGTTTCAAAAATGGTACAATAAAACACTTTTGGCCTCTTGCAAACATCGCCGTCTTCCGACCGATGATCCAACGGTCACGCTCACCGCTCCCATGCAGGCGATGAAGAATAATTCAAAGTCCCGCTTCAAAAGATTCTCCAGCATTTTTCGAAGGAATAAACCTGAAGATCAATTCAATCCCAATTTACGTGCCGCGTTCAAACGCGAGGAACAAGTGAAATCTCCAGCCAGTTGGAGCGAAAACAGCGACGACGTCATTTACGTCATTCCTCAACGATGAACGAATAAAAAAAAAAAAATTTAATCGACATTCATACTTTGCCGGAGCACGTGTGTACACGATCGAAGTGTCAACACGTGGTTAAATACGTACGTAACAATCAATACTGAGGAGTGTAAATAATAAACGTGTTTACTTTTTTGTAAGGAATTAAAACTATAATAATTTCATACTGTACGTAGGCCCCACCTGCCACCGTATATTCGAAATAAATGGGAAGCTGCGTCAATGAACTTTGACCTTCCCTCAAAGCTTCGCGCACCTACGGAGCTGCAAGAGAAGAGAGGGAGGGAGGAATGGAAATTAAAGCCGCGCGTCAATTATTATTATTAACAGCAAATTAATTATCTTCAAATCTGTGAATTGTGATCAATTATATTTTGTTTATTTTTTTTATTGCATGCTAAATATTCTATTTAAATACTGTACGTAATGCGAACTCAATACTGTATTGTAACGAGTCAAATTGTAATTTTTTCAGTAAGTTTTCAAATTTCTCACCAATTTTTAAAAACCTCGCAAAATTATTCTAAATTTTATTCCATTTCTAGTAAATAAAATAATTGGTTGTATTATAATGATAGATTTATTTGTAAAAAAAAGTGAAAGGAAAAAAAAAAAAAAAGATAAATAATTACGGGTAAGCTTACATGTAGTAGCCTTAGCCTACGTCATGACATTGTGCTGTACTGCAATTACAAATAAAAATTCTAACTTATCGATGCCATACAATGTACTTTATAATCTTACAAAAATTTTGAGCTAATTATAATTACTGTAATATTAATCCGGTTAAATTCGCGCGATTTTATTTTGTATCATAATTTTGCTATAAGACGCAACCTGTTGCCTACTTGTACTAACGAGGTTGCAGCTAAATGGCTGCTGCCGCACCTTCCATCGATAATGGCGCATTTCGTGTACACCCCAAACTGCTAAACGGTACATATGACATAGGCCTATTTGCTGAAGATTTGCAATTGATTAATGTTGTCAATCAAACTGATTGAGATACGTAGTTTAATAATACATAGAGAGTATATTAATACATTAATATAATATTACGATCGTAAAATAGCACAAATTCATAAATCATGACATAATAGAGTACTGCGCAGGTATTATCGAAAAAAGTTTTTAACACTCACCAACAAGATACGAAGTCGACCATGAGACGAAGTAACGTTGACCGAGTTGAAGTTGACACACAAAGTTGTAATACAAGTTCAGTTACGTTATGCCGAGATGAAGTTCACACACAAATTAAAGTTATTTTAGCAAATTGAATGTTTAAAGACCGACCATTAATTCGCGAGACTTCACTACCGCGCGCGGCATCACTTCTTTCGCTTCACCGCCACGAATTACAGTACATGTAGTTGGAACAAAACCACTGTTATAACTAAATTGTTGATTAAAAAATCGTTTCGTACTATTATAGATGCATTATTAACATTAAAAAGTTTTAAAAGTAATATTTAATTACTCTATAATACCGGCAGTTATGACCTCCACCTCCTTCACAAAAAAAAAGACGACCTGCGCAAAAGAAAGTGGCGCAATCACAAGAACTGCTCTACGGTAGCGCCACCTAGCTCGCGCCATCTCTCCTGGGGCGCAACCCCTTGCTGGGCCCCTCTCATACTACTGCTTACCGCAGTGTCCGCCCAAAGTGATTTTAAATATACGCCAGGGTATTTAACTCAAATTATTACAAAATTAATCCTTTTAGTTCATGCTCACAATATACACCACCTCCTTTAGAAAAAACGAATACAGTATATTGTGAAAACTATCAGCGGTAGATCCTGCGATCTGCACTTCTTATCTAAATACAGTACAGTATTTCTTGACATTTTCTTCACGAAAATTGTAATAAATAAAATCATATTTTGATTTGAATAAAAATTTTATTCGACACACTAATCGAGACAATTTAACTTTGGCGATAACAGACATTGGGCTTCAAATTACGAAAACCTGAAAATACTAATATTGACTTGTTAAATAGCCAGAGTTAAGTTGACCGACAATGTTAACTATATCCCTAAATACGTCTACATTTCATATTATTACATAATTCAAAGAAAATATTTACAATTTAAAAATTCGCGATATTTTTATACATTTAAGTAATATCACATAAAAAAATTGTGCAGAGTGAAGCTATTTTTTTTTTACCTTTCATTTTCTTACCCAAATAAAAAAAATTGATACTTAAATTTCTCGACATCTCGCGCGAACTTTCTATACTGTATTAATATACTGAATGTTAATTTCAATCCCAAAATAATACTAGTTCATATTTTTATTTTTAATTGGGTGCCATCCAAAATGGATTTTGGTACTGGTACCGATGAACTGCTCCACTTTGAGAGTAATTATTTTGATCTAAATAAATTAAAAAAATTAAATTCGCATTTTAAGACAAAATCATTTATATGTAGCTAATTACTGGAAACATTAGGTGTTGAACCTGATAGCCAAACACCTTCACCCCGAACGGTGGTACCAAACCTCGCCTGGTGATTTGTATAGTATCGAGGAACATTTGGAGATCGATGTAGCTGACGACTATCGTCGTCTTCGTCAAATCCTAATTAATGGATCAAACGAATTATTAAAAATAAAAGCGACAAACGTTAAAAAAAAAAATTATTACCAGGAGCATTCCACATTCCCGTTTTAAGTCTCTTGTTTTCAAGTTCTAAATTTCGATTTCCAACTAAATAACAGGCAGAATCCAAAAATTAAATTAGTGACCACAAAACCCCCACCCAAGGTTATGCGGAAACCCATGAAATTCATACCCACGACAGCGAAGAACAGTGATGAAACATCAAAACAATGATGATGACGACCAAGAATCAATACATGAAATTTTTAGAGAACGCATTTAACGATTAAATATTGTGAAGTTCCCAAGGAAGTGGACGATGTACATGAAAGAAAACAAATCAAAAACGAACCTAATTGAGAACCGTTGATATATTTTTCTATATAAGAAAAACAAAATTTTTATATTATTTTCCCCTTTCCCATCATTTCCCTCCCCCCACTTTTCCCCCAAACACATACGGAACTGTCTTATGGCTACTCAATAGTTTAGATGATCAAAGTCCCAAAACCACCATTAGTTCAACTTTCTAAACAACGACTAAAGACCACAAATAGAAATCGATTACTAGTAGCATAAAGCGAAACCTGGGAATTTAAAATACAAGTCTTGTCTCAAACTCTACATGCAGTGATCCAAGAAGCTCTCTAAAACCGTACCATCACACCGAATACGAAAAATAAACATTATTCCAGTTCCAAAATCTTTTAAGAAAAATTAATCCTTTAAATTGACGAGTACTCCGGCAAAAACTGCTGATCAAAATGTCAAAGTCACTACTTTGTATAAATTGTCACTACATGGTGAAGCAGGAGTCAAGACTCTAATCGATACCACAAAATTGGGAGTCGTTTTACTATTTTTAGTATAGAATTAGTATAGTCTAAATGACATTTTCTTGAAAAATCTAATTCTAAACGTAATTTGGATAAATTACGATAACAAGTGACTGTCTAATAGAGAACAAATTAAACTATGAACTGAGGTTCATTATTTGAAGCTATAAAAAGAGAAGAAAGGATATAAGGATTCAATAAAACTTGTAGTCTCAAGATAATTAAATGCTCTGCAAAGCGATAACTAAATTCTTAATAAATAACAGAAGCTGTACGTTTCCCCATTTTCCACTCATGTCTAAATTTTAGAAACAATAAACACTAGAAGAGAAGTTGAATTCGCTCTTCAACAACCCTTACAAACAATACCAACCTTTAGCTAATGCAAGAGAAGTTAAAGAAGAAGATGGAGGCGGCATCAGTTGTTGGTTGGGCTCATTGGTACTTCTCGATGTCATACCGTAAGTAGAAGGCGCCGTTGATTGTCGGACTAAGAGATTGTTGTTGCCGTTGGTGCCGCTCATGTTATTGTTCTGCAAGCTAAAGAAGAAAGGAAAAGATGACCACTGATAGTACTCCTACATAATCAATTCAGTTCTTGACAGAAGTGACCTAAAAGTTATATTTACGTTCAACATTTAATTAATGATATAGGGTAAATAAACACCGCAGACTAATATCGGCTATGAAAATGGAGAGAAGTAGAATAAAACCTAATGAAATTGCCTTTGATTTAAATAATTAAGTTAGTAGATGCACGTTTCCTCCTTCCTAATGTTATTGCAAAAATGTAAAATGCATTAATTTTTAAAAACGCAATCTTACCCAGATGAATAAACATAGTTCGCTTGGCTGATTGCTAAAGGCTGCTGTTGATTTGAAAGTCTTCCCATTCTTTGCTGGAATTTTAAAAAATAAAGTAATATCAGTTTCTCAACAATGAACTAATAAATTAGTTATTTGGCTGAAACGCCACAGTGATAAACGTAAACTTACTAAATAATTTTCTCTCATATCGCAATCATCTTGTAATTTTCTTTTTTGCAAATTGAAGGTTTCACTTTGAATCCTATATTGGGGATAGGCAATAGAGCCCGAAACGGGCACGGTGACCGTTTGATTTGCCAATTGCTAAAGAAAATAAATTCCCAGTTATCAATCAAATAAAACAAACTTTAAAATACAAACATGTTGCTGAGCTGTGAATGCATTTGGCATAACGTTGCTTCGCTGTTGTAATAGCCTGGACTGATTCTGAGCTTGAACGAAAAGCTGTTGAGCCTGTATCTGTGCATCATTGGGAACTGATGTCGCAGGCGCTGGTTGCGATACCAGATAGTACATAGACGTAGTGGATGTAGATGATTGACTGTGAGTATTTGTCTGCATGGTAGCAACCCGAGCTAATTGCTGTTGTTGCTGTTGGTAAGCCGCCGTTGTTGTTGTCGAAACTTGCGGCTGAGTTATTATATATGGCTGCGAAACTTGGACTAGAGTTTGCCCAGCATGCTGATAAGCTGGTGTATATACAACGTGAGAGCCTTGAGGCAATAGATTGACAGTAGATGTAGTAACGACTGCTGGAACAACAGTTGGAACTACACCTGTCACACCGCCGCCAAGATTCAACACTTGGCCTTGAATTAGTTGCAGTTGCGACCCTACATCAAAAAAATAAGTTTACTACTGTAACAGTATTACTACAGTATTTAAAATTTCATCAAAAATGCAAATTACCTTGTGCTGTATTTAGTAAGTTTGGAACTGTTGTAGTTAATGCAGGGGTTAATGTAGGAAGAAGATTTGAAGCCACTGATCCTGTATAAATAAAAATTTAATTTATTTAATATTACAAGCAGTAGAAATACAGTACACCAATAATTAAAACATAATACATGGAAATCTAATTTACCAATTTGTAGCTGAGCATTTTGTAAGGAAGACTGCGCAACTCCCAAATCAGAAACATCCTGAGCTACATTTAAGCCCAGAGCATTGGCATTTACAACACCCATTTGTTGCAGACTTTGTTGAAACGCAACTATTAAACAAATAATAATTACCAAAAAATTAAAAATAATCAGTTGAACGTTAAAAGAATTGTTAGCCACACAGTAGCCTCAGCAAATAGCTTATTTGGCAAGAGACTGTTCATGTCGTTATAATTATTTAATGTCGGAGAAGAGTATCGGTGCATTAATCATTCTGAAATTAAACGCACCTTCTTTTTCTCCAATGTTTTATTAAATTTTTTGCTTACCTTGCTGCACGCCTAATGCTGAAGCTGGATTTTGAACTGTTATCACAGCCAGCGTTTGTTGTTGCTGCCACTGCGAATAATCTTGCTGAATCTAATTTTAAAAAAATTCGATAATGGAATAAAAAATTACGTTTGCGCCTATCAAAAGATGCAATAGTTACCGTTTGAATTAAATTTACGGCCAATTCTTTAGCCGATTGCAGCCCTTTGGGTAATGAATGCCTAAAACAGATAATTTTACAGAAACTTAAAACAATCGTGCTTATAATATACAAATTTTACATTAAATGTATGTGAAGGGGTTCGAACGCTTCTCGCCCAGATGTCGGATCTAAAAATCCCGATCCTTTTCCTCTCAACGATACTGTCGCTCCAGTTTCTAATCGAATGTGGTTAAAATGCAATTCCTGAATAAACATTAAATTATTAAAGTTACATTTCATCCAATGTTCAAATAAATGTTACCCCAGGTCCCAAAATTTTTTCTTTCACTTGGAATGTAACAGGCGCATGCTCAAGGCCAACAAATATTTTGTCTTGAACGTAATGCTAATTATTACAAAAACAAAAAATAATCATAAAATATTAAAATACAAATTTATTCTTCCAAAATAAATTACCCCTGATCCGCCACCGTTGTTTAGAAATAATAAAGCTGAAGACGACACTGTCGGTCCAGTGCGAGAAGTAGACGCACTCCTTGACCATGTCATACTTGATCCACTAGCTTTTAGCTGTTGCTCCACAATTTTATGAATTTTGTCAATGGCAACTTATACAAAAAATAACCTCGTTTTACTTTACAGACGTTGTAAAAATCTTAATAATTTTACCATCAACTGCTTCTTTTGCAGATGCTTGAATGTGTAAATACAACGGCCGTTCACTAAATTGCAATAAAGCCACCCATTAAAAACAAAGCCATAACGCCAGAATATTTAAAAATAGTATTTTACTTTGGAGATTTAGCGATGTCTTCAAAAGTCATGTATCTTCCGCGTGTTGAAACTGCTGCTCCACTCAGTTTGTTAATCTAAATTGGTATTTTTGTTATTGTTAATAAATTATGACAATGAAAAGAATAATCTCTCTTCTTAATAATTAACCTCATCTTGAGCTACTCCTCGAGTAAGCATGTTTCTAGCTACCAAAGGAGCGTCATTGATTTCGATTTCTGCCATGTACAGTTCTCCAGTAGACTTCACAACAGGCTGATTCTAAATTTAATAAAATTAAAAGCTGTACATATTGCAAAACCGCCAAAACAAATAAATTACTTTAAGCTTATTAGATGGTGGTAGTTTCAACTTTCCTTTAGCGATTAACAACGCGTTAACACGAGCGGCAGCTTCAGATGCTGCTTCTAAACTGCTTTTTGTTGCCATTATTACGTAGCCTACTTAATAACAAATACCTATTTACTATGCAAGTATTAAAAATTCATTAAAAGTTATTTTTATTGTTGGGTATCATATTAATACTTACATAATTTATATACACACGACGTAGTTATGTATCTGTGTATTTACGTCTTTTCTTTGATTGTCATAGTCAAGCAATCCTCTCGTAGCAATCATTTTATCAGCAATTTTAAATAATAAATAATCGTAAAACTAAATAGTAATTTGCTATCTACTAATTTATACCAAAAGTAAATAACCTAATGTTTCAGGTAATAATAATAATAAATTATCCTAATTTAATACCTGGTGCAGAACACTGCGCTTAAGACGGCCATTACGAAATCATTTCAAGGATTTATGTCTTCTTGTTGAAAACATTATCAATGCTGTCAAACTCCAATGATGTCAGATAATTATCCCTATTTATTAATTTTGTCCTCCCCATACAGTACAGTATTAATAATTATTTATGATTCTGTATCATGATAATTTTAATTAACTGTTAAAATATTCACTATGATTATACAGTGTTTTCAAAACACTATTAATTGTTTATTAGTTTGACCATTTAGTAAAAATGAATAAAATACGTACCATTATTAGACTAGCGTAGTAATTTTAAACGGTCGCTGGCAAACCACTTTTTGCGGCATCAGGCCAGTGGCGTAACGAGAGGGAGGAGCACTCCCAGTGCACCGGAAGAGAGCGCCAAAATTGAAACACTGTTAAAAATTGTATTATTTTGTTCATAGAAGGAGCTAAATTTTGTTTCTTTTTCCCAAAAAAAAATTTCGCACGTAATTAGGGGAGATAAGTAAAAATTATTTTTGCTCCCGAGCGCCAGATACCCTCGGTACGTACCTGACTTCCTGCATCAGGCGGCATCGTAAGGGGAGAGACATATGCAGCGAAATCAAGTTGAGACATTTTTTTTTAAAAAAAAATAGTAGCCCTATTCGTACATTATTTTTTTTTTAAATCGAAAATTATTTTTTAAAGAAAAAATATTTAAGGACGGCATTTCGAAGACTTGCAGCAATATATCGCACGCCACTAGTGCAACCAAAGTTGTAAATTAAATTCATTTTGCGGATTTCCAATAATACGGCAGGTGAGGCCACGGCTTCAGGTCGGCACATTCAAGAGTGCAAAAAAATAAATAAAAATTTATCCAATTCCTTTTTTAAAAAATCTTGCAAATCAATATTAAAATAATTCTTATAAATAAAGAATCGTTAGTTCCGATTTTTCTTGTTAGGAAAATAACCCGGTAAGAATAGCCTATATTCGATTGAAATAGTTAAAATAATATACCAAAACTTGATAAATTAATATAAATTATAACTTTATGTTGCAAAGAACAAGCACATGTTAAAGAGTTAACATTTAGTTTAGTTTTTCTGGAAGGGAAGACCTTTAGAAAAAAAAAAAAAAAGAAAAAAAAAAATAGAGCAAAAAACTTATACTTAATTGAGATAAAAGAGTAGGAGGGAATGACAAGAGTGAGACAGGGAAATCGATACATACGGTATCAAAATGGACCGAATTATCTTTTTACTTTTTTTTTAGGAAAGTCATTTTTATACATTTTTTTTTCTCCATATAATTATATGTCAGTGAATATTATAATAACGGTATAGATGTGGTCCACACGGACATCAAGTTGGAATTTTTTTTTTTATAAAAATAAAACAGTTTATGTATATGTATATGCATGGCAATTAACCTTATTCTTTGCACTCCAATCGCTTTACATATCAACCTGCATCAACACGAATCAAATACATAAAATGTTAATCGATATAGCAATTACTTTTTCAACATTGCATCATTTAAATTAAAATAAATGTATTGTAAATACAAATTACAAAATCATCATTAAAAAAAATTATTTAGTTATTACATAGCGAAAGTTCACATTATTATATAATATAATCCGTAATATATTTTTAAAAAAACAAAGATTTTGACGCTTCAAAATAATAACAAAATGTTAACAGTTGAATAAATGCTGAGCTTTTAAGTCTGAATTTATAATTAACTAATAATAATTATAAGACAAATATTATATGAATTATTTGAGAAGATATTAAAAACATTTATGAAATTAATAACATTATTGAAATAAATAGGCTATTTGCTTGTCAACTTATTCAACTGCTGAAATTTATTTTTAATTTAAATGACTCTTTGGTTAATTATTACAATTAAATTTGGGTTTGAAATAATAATATGTCAAGTGATTTAAAATCAATTTTGAAATCCTTATTCAAATCACACAAGAAGATTTCGGTAAGCTTTTGTGGAATCCGCTTATAATGATTTCGTATAGGAAATGTTTTATGATAAAACTCAAAAAATATTTTGCGCTTGAAGCTGCATGTTCGCAAAAAAAAAAAAAAAGTATTATAATATTGGTACTCAACCTTTAACATACATGTAGACATTATCAATGTATAAACAGAGAGAACCTATAAATTAGTAATCTTAATTTTGTTGCAAAACATACATAAAATTTAACATAAACACGGTATCAATGTAAAACAGTGCAAGTTTTGAGCACCTATAATTTTAAATAGGTCCTAAATGTATCCCTGATTTTTAATTAATTAATAGTTTTGTACCAACAATAAAAAATATAATTAGGCTATTTTTCATGTTCAAAGTAAGAAATAATAAAAATAAGACCGCTCTTAACCAATAAAATGCCTAAAAATTGTAGGCAAAATTATTACTACAATATTTTAATAATTCTTTTGAGAAAATCAGGATGACATCTTTTGGAGCATTTTTAAAGGGAATTGTGAAAAAGATTATTAATTAATAATGCAGCTTAAAAAAAAATTGTGTGTAATAGAAAAACAACGTTAGTTTTAATCAATTTCCTTTTGAACTATCGAGATTCGAGAGTCGCATATTAAAATAAATTTCAAAATAAAACAAAAATTATTACAAATTGCGCTATTCATTTTATACGTTGTTTCATACCTTATTAAACAAAAAAAGCATTTTTGCCTCGGCATATTAACCTATTATAAAAAAGAACAAAATGCAATCATATAAAAACGAAAAGTGCACCTGACTGGAAGAAATTTCGTTACTTTTAGGTGAAGTAGTCGGAGACGCACCTGCGCATTGGATAATAAGTAGCATCAACAGTAGCACAACTCTCCACACTCGATTATCTGTTGACGATGGCTTCGTACTTAACTTTGTCTAAATGTCACTCGTTGCCCCTTTTTTTTTCTTTTGCAAATAGTTGTTTTTTCCTATTTTAAATGATTGCCATCAACTCACCGCTTTATTCTAGGGTTATTTGCAAAAATTGTTTTGTTCAAACTTGATTTTCTTTTTATAATAAGGAATTTCGTAGACACTTTAGGTAGTTCGCTGCGTTTCACTTTATCTGATGTCAGATACTCATTGAAACCGGGGAATCTAAAATGTCCTGCAATACATTAAAAAAAAAAAAAAAATCACCTCCACCACGCTATAGTTTACAGCTGAGCACACACGACACTCGTCACTTATCGCCTAAGGTTGCGATCATCTTCCAATTGTCCGAAACCGAGTTGCTTGGAATTTTGTTAGTGGACCTGAGCCTTGCACACTCACGTACATTATTAGTAAACATAAGCGAGTTATCATTTTCGATTCGTTTTCGTATAAATTTATTGTCTGTAAAGTTCTTAAAATTTTGTTTTGGTCGTTTATAAGAAAACTACCCAGCACATAGATGTGAGCAACAACTGTAACCAATCTAAACCAGAAGAATGATTGGAACTGTTTGAGTCTAAAAAAATGAATTTAATAAAAAAAAAACAGAAATTAATTCAGTTTCACATTTTTAAATACAAAAATAATTTAAATTACGATCCAATTATCAAAAACACTACCGTATAAATATTATTTTTAACCATGCAAT
The DNA here is from genome assembly GCA_034692225.1 of Polydesmus complanatus. Taxonomy (NCBI): domain Eukaryota; kingdom Metazoa; phylum Arthropoda; class Diplopoda; order Polydesmida; family Polydesmidae; genus Polydesmus; species Polydesmus complanatus. The sequence continues at coordinate 29,242 of JAQGAZ010000498.1, read as the reverse complement.
CTATTCTCGTATAATGTAGAAGACACTGAATGTCCTCGCTTTATATAAAAAATCACAAAACTAAATGCACAACTGGTAGCAGGGTGTTTGAAATAGGAATTGAAGGCTAGTACACTGTATTTGCAGCCTCCAATATCACAAGGCCAATTCTTATTTGCAAAAGTCTTTAGAAAGCTATTAATCAAAGATATCTAATAGGCAAACATTTAATAAAAAAAAACAACATTTGAAATAAATAATCAAAATAAAAGCTTTTAAATACAGTAATGAATAATAAGCTCGGTGGCAAGATATGGGAATCGGGACAGAGAAGGCATTGTAAGGATAGGATGGCAAAAGCTGCGAGCAAATGAGCATAATCAGTACTTCGGACTTGCTTAAAAGAGTCATAGATGTGGAATGAGGCGGCGAGGGATATAGCTATGGTAAGACTCACGTTATATGTAAAAAGCTCGTACATAAGCTAACTATCTTCTATCAACTAAAAATTCATAATGAGTTTTTAAGTTAATTGGCTGTTAAAAATTATGTTCGGCGGTGTTTGCATAAAAAAATATTAAATTTGACTTTTGTTAGTTGAGCCGTTATTTTATTCAACTCTCCAATAATAATTGTGCTTACCATTAGCTTGAGGCCCTTGTTTGGAGTTTCCGTACAGCGGTGATCCTTCAGCTTCCTCGATTTTTTCCTTTATACTGTAGCTATTATCTGTAACAAAAGTTAATTAATCTAGGCGATAATTATTAGTGATTGGCTAATATTCAACTGCTACCATCAGCTGGTGCTCCATCACCATCATTGATGGTTCCATGCCCGCCTTCACCCAAGTGATCTAAAACAATATATTTTAATTAATACGCAGGTAGATAAATAAACGGACAACGCATTGATGGCTATTGGTTGTTGATTATTGTTAATCACTAGCAAATCGTGACTTTATTTTTATTCAATAAACTTGATTTCTAATAAGCTTATGGAGTTGTTTGTAGAGCTTGCAAAAACTATTAAATCGATCTATTCTCAATCAGAATCAAATTGCTATCTTACAAATAGTTTGGTTACGCCGTCGAAATCTGATTTTTCTCTAGTAATTTGTAAAAATTTAAAGAATAAACAATAGTTTATAGAATAATTAACTTATAATAATACTGTATTGTACGAGTAAACCTATACTGTATTCACAAAATAATAATTAGGTATACACTGTAAGTAATTCATAAAATTATTAAACTTAAAAATTGCATATCCTCAATATAAACTTTTTATTCAACAAATAAAACTAAGGCTAGACTTTAAAAAATATCTACCTTATAATTATGTATCTATTTATTTGCATTATAAAACATTATCATAATGTGCCGCACCCGGAAACGCACCCCGGAAATTTGATAACTTAAAACAGAAAATTGTAAACTCATAAGGGAACCGTATAGGCCAAATAGGGGGTTCGAAGTTGCTCGCTGAAAACACACAGGGGATTCCATAATATTATTTTGAATGTACTGTTTCAAATTCAAGTGAACTCCTTATTAAACTTTGCAATTAAAAAAAAAAAAAAGAACGAACGTAAAACACCAAAATTTAGGTATAGCCCTACAGTATGTATTTTTAAAACAATTATTAAATATTTGCCAGATTTTCAAATATAAAAATGCAAAAATAAGAATCGTTGATTTCTTAAATAAATAATTTCCTTTTGTGTAATTGCCCGCTATGTAATTGCCAAAACTAATATTATTCATATAAATAAATATTGAAATCGAATGTTTACATAAACTTTAACTTCAAAAAAAAAAAAAAAAACACATAACACACACACAAACAAAAGGCGCATGCAAAGAATATAAAATTTGGCTTGATTTCAAATCCATACTTGAAATTTTGTTAATATAAACTTTAGTTACAGAATATTAATAAGAGGATTTATTTAGAAAGGTAAGGTAAGCAAATTTTATTTTATTGCTTTAAATTCTTTTATGTTATTCAGTAATAATAGCATTTCAAATTTTTATTTTTTGCTAATTATTTACATATCATAGCATTAATTAAACTAGATTAGCTAAATATTAAATTTTACATTAGCCTACAGTTAATCAAAAAAAAAAAAAAATTTAAAGCACTTTTTCAACTTTTTGACACTTTTTAAAGCCGCGTACAGCGCATATATTCATCCTACTGTAACTCAATGTTGATAAGTTCTAATCATTTTGAGTTTAGAAAAAAAAAGTCTTTTATAATACATGCACTGTAATTACGATAGAAAAAAAGTATAAACAATACCTTTAGTTTCCATAATATTGTTCAGTTTTTCCACCGTGGTTGTAGGTCGAGTTGATGGGGCTGGGATTTCTATTAAAAAAAAAATGTTCAAAATTTAATATCCTTCAATTTCTCATAATTATAAAATAGCGGTAAATATAATTTTTAGTAAAAAAAAAAAAAAAGATGTTAAAAATATGAAGAAATGATGCAGAAGCCAGCATGAAACGTGTAAAGAATAATGCGAGCATCAGCTGTTTAAAAGATGAGATGAGAGTGGGGTGAGCTAGCGGTATATGACATTTCACCAAGACGGTAAAGCGAGAAAGAAATTAGCCGAAGATTAAGTTAATATGAAGAGTGAAAAGGGAAGAGGGAAGAGGAGAAAAAAAAAATATGAAAGGAAAAAAAAAATCCATCGCCGAAATTCCTATTTTCATCTTGAGGAACCTTTAAGCTTTTTCTTTCTGCAATGAAGCTACACAACTTTTGTGATGAAACTGCTGTTGCGTGAAATGAAATGAGACCCATTTTTTTTTTTTTTTTTTTTGCGCTTTTAAATTAAGAAGTAAAAAAAAAAGTTGATCAGTTATTACTGTGAGACGAAAATTTTATATATAAGTTTATATTAAAAGTTTACTTTTACCTACACATCTAACGCATTGTGTATACGAGGAGCTGAGAGATAGACTGGACTAAGTCAAGATTTTTTTTTTTCTCGGAAAGCAAAATCCCGAATTTCGAAATTTTCTACTCTTAAATGCAAAAATTACTGGAACAAATAACGAAAAACATTATTTCGCTTAAATTTTTATAAATTAAAACCAGTTTTAATCATCATTTTAAAATAGTATAAAACAAGAGCGTGGTTCGTTTCTCCTCAGGCGTTTTGAAAACATTTTGCGTTGGTTTTATTTTCTTAAATTACTGTTTAGTTAAAATTAGTAAAATTTGAATTATATTACTAAAAAAAATTTTAAATACCGGTAAATATTATAAACTTAAATTTTTTTCTTTATTTTTTTTATTAAACCGCCAAAAATCTCAACTTTTTTTACTTAAATAAAAAAAAAATATGGTGGCTGTTGGTCCGGTCTGGCTTTCAATTCCTTACATAGTGTGCCGCAACACGCGCATCACATACATTGAGATCAATGGCTTAAATATGTATTTGCAAAATTGAGCTGCACGCGCTAATAGTCAACAAAACACGGCGAATAATTAAAGCAAAGGAGTGAATGAAGAGGGGAACGAGCGAAGAAAAAAAAAAGTGAGTTGCAATAAGTAATTAAGAATTTTACGACGTCATCCAAGCTTAGATGAACGAAATGGATGCATATATCGTCTAATTAAGGCAAGAAATAAGTGCGCGTGAGAGAAGAAGATTGAAACTTCCATTCTCCATTTTATATCGTCTTCGTTTAAACATATAAAAATTAATATTAAAACAAATTGCCACGCTCCATTCGACTCACTAACTCATTTTGCCTTTCACTCATTAAATGTGCATAAAAAGTCATCCATATTGCTACTGGTATCTAATTCTCTCTTCTATCACTTTTTTTTTTTTTTTTTTTAATTATTTTTCTTGGTTCTCCACGCAATACTTTTGCACATGTGTGCACGTGCGTCTTATTCTTTAATCTGGTTTTTTGCTTGAAATAGCTGATGCTAATTGTCAGTCAATCACTGACAGAAATAATTAAATGAAATTAATTTTTAGACACTAACTCCTATATCGAGTAGCGTGTTCCTTCTTAATTACTCAGCACTTTCAGAATAATAATAATAATAATACCGGGTAATAGACAAAAATGATTACAATTTAAATATTAAAAGTTAATTAGTTTTTGCTTGTAATTTTTTTTTTTTGCTAAAATTTTATGTAATAATAAATGAATTGCTTAAAGTAATTTTTTGCATGGTACATGTGCATATACTACTCCAGTAGTATTTATGTAAATAAAAATTCGTCGTCAATTTAGAAGTTACAGTTTACCTCATCCAAAACTAAATGACAAATTCTGGAAACCGTGATCAATAATACTCGCAAACGTATAACGATAGGGAGATGTTTTCCGACAGTTTTCGCAAACAAATTACGCATTACCCAAGGGAAAAGACGGTGTAAGACCCAAACCCATAAATTACTTATTGACTATATTTTGCTATTTAATGTAATCTCTATCCGTACACGGTACGCAGGTAGGCCTACACTGTAGTAACGATTGAGCTTTCCTAGCAAAATGTTTAAATTTGTACAGTTTATAATTCAATTGTCATAAATTTTACTCTAATCAAAAACTGTATTATACTGTAAACCCATACCTTGATATACGGCCTAGATCGGTTCCTGCTAAGTTGGCCGTTATAGCAAACGCCGTATATCAGGGTGTATAGTGATTAGTGCATGCAACAGTTCTCACTCTTATGCAGTGATTAAACAGTTTAATTCATTTTTTGTTAAACTTTCTACGCAATATTTATCTTTTTTTTTTTTTTTTTTGATTTTAAAAAATAGCATTCTCTACGATACATTATAACAACGCAAATATTAAATAAAATTTAATGAAAAAAGAAATTAACAAATTTTTCTTTGTATTTGTTTTAACAACGTTGTCAAAAATTTGTTTGCATAATTAACTAATAATGATAACAGTGGACCGTAATTACCTTTATTCAAATTTACAATGTTTAATACCCCTAATCCCCAATTTAAAACCGGATCCTACCGGTAGTCTCGCCATTCGCTGGTTTTCCAAGAATTTTAACTTTCGCGAAAAAGAAATACAGTATTATTCTTGCAATTTAACCTCTTTTTTTTAATAAATTATTTCTCTTCTTCCAAAACCCATAATAATTAACATTGGCCCTATTTATAAATTTACTCAATTTAGCAACATGAATAATTAATACCACCGGTATGCAAAAGTTTGAAATAAATTGAGTATTTTTAATTTTAAATTCGCTAATGTCAACAAGTTAATATTTAAATAACTATCCGTAATTTAAAAATTAATTTGCCTACTAAAATCAACATTAAACTAATGCCAACATTGGATCATCAAAATGAACCTAGAATTACCAGTACTACAAGTATAATTTTTCATAGGTAATTGCTAGATGGTAATTATGCTTACACTTTCCTCTAGGGTAGGCTCAATGTAATATTTGGAAAACAACAAACTTTTTATCTCAGTTTTTATTATTAGAAAAAAAGCATTGCAGTGGAATAGTCAATATTGATTTAGATTCTTCGAAAAGCCTATAAAATCGTGCACCACTCAGTAGGCCTAAATTGTACGAGCATAAAATATTGAAGTTAAAACGAATTCAAAACGAAAGAATCTTCATTAAATAAATATCGTAATTAAAACTACTCGGTCAATAACTGTAAGTTAAGATTAAATGCATGTAGGCCTGTTGTTAAAATCTATAAAATACCAAAAGGAAAATTAAATCGAGATGCAATAGTGCGATCGATTCAACTCCAAAAGTCAAAATTTGTTGCTGGTTCACTTAGAAACCTTTTCACTTAGATTTAAGTAAAATAAAAAAAATATATATTCGAGGAAGAGAGATGATGTGAAATAAGTTAAAGTGACGTATATGAAGATGTTAAAACAAGTAAGTGAGAGAGTCGTTAGAAGATGAAGATGGGTGTATCGCCTACTAAATAAAATTCCCCTTTTTTTCCCTGCCTTTTTTAACCTAAAACTTAGATCGTCAATTTCCTGCGCGATAAATTTTTGGCGCCATCGACTATTTTGTGCGATTGTAGCCGCCAACAATTTGTCCTTTTCGCTTCACTCGCCCATAAATCCAGGATAATATAGGCTCGGTTCAAACACAACCCCTTCAAATCCCCTCTCCAACGGTGTTTGCGACTTGACTTTGTGCCAAACAACAACAACAAAAAAAACTAGAAAGGGGAAAAAATGAGACGATGGGGGAAAAAAATAAAGAAAGAACATTAGAGATTATATTTAATTTTAAACATTTCCATAAATCAATCAATAACATTCAGGATTAATAAATTCATCAAACTTCAATTTAATAATGGAGTCCTTGTTACATAAAGTGCACTTAAAGCGGTGCATAAAACGTCCTACCCAATATTTCAAAGACTGCATGTATGAAAAACAATATAAATTTCAACTAGTGCATGGGGATTTAGATGCATGTACTGCCATGGTACTCTACATGGGTATGTCACCCCCAATAGCTCAAAATACTTGTAGGGTTATAATATTATATGCGGGTCACGCTAAAAATACTATAAAACCAAAGCCTTTATGAACTATATATTATCAACTTTAATGAAATAAAAATTTATTTTAAAATAATTGATACCACAAATCATTAAAAAATAAACTAATAATTGCGATTTCTTTTTTTATCCCAAACTGAAATGTTTCAAATTTCATATTTTAGTAACTACGCAAAATATACTGTAGATTACGATTTGTAACAATAATAATAAATCCCTGTTCATACCAAACAATACGATTATACACTGTTGGGCATTTCAGCAGATTAAATCGATCGTTGAAACTATTATTTGATCATGTGTCGTTTAAAATGAAAAAAAAAAAATAAAACAAATACAAAGAAAAATTATAATGAATCATTGATTATTGATGTTAAATAATAATGATGATTATTTAATATTTTGATTGTATTGCGTTAACTAATATAGCAGCAAAATATTTTGCATCATAATTATTATACCCGCGCCACCCTATCTATCAACAAGGCGGTTATGTTTCGGTTTTATTCCTTGAAATCCTGAAATAACGTCCCTGCCTAATGCAAAAATTAAACTTGATTATAACGAAATTATAAGAACAAAATTAAACTGTTTTCAGTCTTCAATCTGACTTTAACCCGAACTTATTTTTTTAGTACTCGTAGTTTTAATCAATCAAATTTATGCTTTTATTACTGTGATTTGAAAATTAACACTAGACCTACAAAGTAAAAAAAAATGTTTTAGATTATGACGTAGCTACATAATATGCCTACCCTACTCGTCAAAAATTAATGGCTTTTTTTTAAAAAAATTATTGTCGTGTGGACCAAGAACCAAACAAAAAAGAACTTTATACACTAATCAACAGTCAACTACTGAATCGTAAAAAAGTAATAAAGATTTTCAGTTTACAAACCAAAAGGTTTGATTTCGTAGAAATCGCATGATCAAAATTTATCGAAAATTAAAATGTCTAATTTTGTACAAGAAAATTGTAGTTCAAAGCTTATTTTAAAAGTATGATATGACGAGTCGCTGGGAAAACAAATTAATTCTTTGATTGGAATTCGTTGTATCGCGAATTTCGATCGATCGATAGTTTATTGACACTGATCGGAATTCAGTTTCGTACGGTGCAAAATTATAAATTATAATACGGTACAGTAAGTAATTTTGATTGTTTTAAGCAACTCAATCTACAAATACAAAGCCATTTTATTTAAATATTAAAAAATAAAGTAGACAACGGTAGGCTTCTCACTTTTCGCTGCTATTTATTATAAAATATACCTATGTCAAACAATCATCAAATGTTTTGTCACGTGTAAAAGACGTAACGGTAAGATCTGTTAGATCTTTCCGCTGTTTAATAAAATATCTAGAGACAAGATTCACGATAAAAGTCGTTAAAAAGCCCTTTTAAAATTCGTCAAAACAGTTATTTTCCTAAATGGACAAAGTTGTAAAATATATCTGTTATAATATACAGGCAAAATTATGTGTATCTCGAGCGACTGAATAAGGACGAGTTGAATAAAGTAGGGAAAATTCTTAATCTCACCTTCTACATTATAAATAAAAACGAAAATAAATGTGTAGCCGCGTCTACGAATTGAAGAAGAAAAACAGATAGCTATATAAATCGGAAAGTTTGAGTTTTATCAGTTGCTACAAACACACACACACAACTTAATTAAATCTTATCGGTTGTTGTAGTAGCGAATAGAATTTTATTTCCCAATAGTGTTAGCGATATCATTAAAACAAAACTTTCTTCTCTCTCCATCTCACCCCACTCTCATCTCTCTCTCTTTCCTCCACTATTCTATTTTTCAGCAAGTCAAAAACAAAAACGAATTAAGATAAGAATTATCCAAAACAATAAAAGCGGCATTTCCACGTAAAACGAGAGCCAATGAGTCAAAAATCAAAGCATCTCACTACTTGCACGTACATCAAGCTAAATTATAGCAGCGTATTAGATACATAACCCACTTAAATAAAACTAATTATATTTCTAATGAAACACGCGCAGTTCCGATCTGAAATTCAACTAGGAAAAGAAGAGGGGAAGAAAAAAAATAGTACCGAGTAGAAAAGAAACTATAGCCTACTCTCCTCGAAATTCCTCCTCCGCCGAACTCTGTGGAGCGGAAAAATAGGAAGAATTCAATAAACCGGAGAATAAATAATGACGGGATTTAAACCCTTTCCCAAGCTTTTATTTTGTTTATTTTTATGTTTATTATTTAGTTGGATTCAATGAAGCGCGTGAATTGAAAGATCGCACACAATGAGGGAACAGAACGCGAGAGAGGGGGGGGGGGGGAGAGAATCGTCGGAACCGGACCGACGGAACCGTAGATAAACTTGTAATTCCTGAGTTTTTATATTCCAACTTATATACAGTGGATAAGAAGATTTTTACGACTTTTCCCTCTTTTTTTTTTTTTTTTTCTACTTTTCTTAACGATCGCGGATTGTTGAATCGAGTTGAGGAAAAAGGTAGCCCCGGTCGCTTTGTCACGGCCAAAGAGACAGAATGATGGAAGCGGAGAAAGAGAGATGAAGAGTGGGGGGAGAGGCAGGAGAAGAAAAAGGGAAGGTCAAGAAGCCAACAACAACCCTTTTGAATTGCGTGTGCGAGCGATTAGTGATGGTGAAAGCAGTTAAGAAGAAAAAAGAAAGCCATTACCACCGATTTATGACGCACCTGAATGTATACACCTCCCGTCACCCATATACTGTATATACCCGTAACACACTTTTCACTTTCCAAATCAAGCTTTCACTCTCCGAAAGCTTTCCGCTCTTTTTCGCTTTTGTTTCTTTTTAAGTTTGAAAACGGATTGTAAAAAGTTGCGGAGTTTGTTTAAAACTTTGTCCGGTCGCATGAATAGCGTGATAAGAAGGACATGGCGTGATACCTACTCGTTATCGTTTTTCCTATTAAACACTAACTTTTATTATCATATCATGTGGGCAAATAAATTAGAAACGCTCCTATAAAGTGAAACGCGACGCACGAAAGCTATAATAAAAGTTAAGAAAGAGAATATTTGACTTACAAAATCAATTAAATTTAATCTGCAAATTCTTTCCTTGTAAAAGCGTCCACGTTACCGGTACGGGTATTCTCTCGATCGACGCGATTCAAAGTTAACGCTCAATAAAATGTATTAAGAAGTTTACCAGGAAATAAATTTATATGCGCATCCCTCAGTTCCAAAGTGGTCTAAGTGCGCAAAACATATCTAGCAATCAACGTTTAAATTTATTAGTTAATTTTGCTGTAAACTGCAAAAAAATAAACTTCATTTTTGCATACGATTTTTAAAAGCAGATTTAAACATAAAAATATGATGCGATCACAAATTACTTTTAAATAAATTTTTTAAGTTTAGAAATAAGGCTTTATTAAAATGTGGATTTGATTCATTTTTGCAATGAAATGAGTTGAAAGTATAAACAGCTCAATGTTTTTTTTTTTTTTTTTAGTGAGTCAATTTTTACTGTCCAAATGGACAGTAGGGGGTCGTTATGCTAACGACCAATAGTGAACTTAGAATATTCGGTTTTGTAATACTAAAAAAATATATATGTTTTAAGGGTAAGTTACCGCATTAATCTTATTTTTTAAAAAAATAGATTTAAACTACTTTAAAACTGCGCCCATAATATATAAAAAAACGGATTACAATCCATACAAAAAAATACAATATACGAGTAGTATGAAGGCACTTTTTAGGATTCTGTTGGTAATCTATAAATAAACTTTTATAAATTATATTCTTTAACGTGATGATATGTACTAAATCCAAATACTTAAAACTAAATTGAAATTGACCATTTATTAGGTTAGCAATTTTAAATTCGCAAGTCAGAAGTCTCTGCAGTTTGCTCCACATTACAAGGTCTCGCTAGTTTTTCTTGTCTCAAAATTCAACAATTCGAGTGGCTTTAAATTGAATAACAAAAATCAATATCCATAATCCATAAAAACAGAAAAAATGGCCTCGAGGGATGATATAAATTTCGAATGTCTTCGATTCCGATGACATTAGATTTACTATGCCAAGTCTGCGCCATAAGTCAAAATTTTATTTTTTTTCTTTCTCTCTCTCTTTCTCAAATTTATCTACTATTGTTAGCACTTCTATTTCACGCCCTTTCAAACTTTCACTTTAAAGCTATTTCATATTCCTTTTATAAAAAAAAATTTAAATGCTTCAAAAAATAACTAAATTCCAAAAAAAAACTTCAATTTAATTTTTGAATAATTTTCTGGAGAATTAAATGCAAAATCAATTTATTATTAAAACCTATTTCTATTTCTATGCATTTATTTGCATTAAAGATTGCATATTAAAAACAAGAAATAAATGTTTAAATGTTAAAAAAAAAATTGCAATTTGCTTGCTTAATAATTATTTAAATTAATATCAAATAATCGATAAATATTAAAGCTGCAAAATAATAAATAAAATTTTGAGATATACTTGCAGCATTGTGTTATTTAAAAATAATATTTTGGCATTGGAAAATATAAAATGCTCAAATACCAAAAAAAAAAAAAACTAACAATAAAAATCGCTCAAATAAACTTCACTTTCGAATACTAAGCTACAGCACGTGAAATCGCGGCCTAGAGTCGTAAAAACCTAAGCTTCACAAAAAAGCAAGCCAAAGCAATGGTAACCTAAAGAAAAAACGAGAAAAGATACAATCAATAAACCTCAAAGAAAATAAAATTACGGTACTAAGCTATATTTAAGCAAAAACTGATTCCGGAAGCAACTATACTCCTAATTCGAAATAATCAACTTAAGTCTGAGCTAATATAATCAACGTTGATTTAGTCCGAAATAGTTAACTTGAGTTAGAATAGAAGCTTATATACTCTAGGGATGGGAATAACAGATCAGTTATTTTTTTTTTACTCCATTTCTAGTTGCGTAGTCTTTGAAAATAAAATCAAATTATGATACAGTTAATTTATCTTGAAACAAAAATAATGGCATCAATATTTTATGTTTCAATATAAAATTATTAATCCAAACTCTTTTTGTTGTTGTTGTTGTTGTAACCTATTAAAAATTTGAAGCTCACTTCTTTAATATAATAAATAGTTAAAATTTATCGAAAGATATTTTTCTAAAGAAAATAATTTTCTTCGCTCTCTCCAAGCATCTTTTTTCCGTCGACGCTTTTCCCACACTGCACTACATTATTCAAATGCAGAATTGTTAATGCTTAAAATGATTAGTCTGTTTAGCATTTTCATTTGACGATATCTTTTGTTTCACCTACATTTTCTTCACTTTTATCGATTGTAATCGTCATCGTTCACAGATTTTATGCCAATTTTCTTTTTTTTTTTTCCCCCCATTTTTATTTTTCCCGAAGAACAATAATAAATCTCTGAACGCGAAAACCGTATATACAACATTTACATAAAAAAATTAAATAAAAAACTTAAGCTCCGAAAAGATAAAAGTAGACAAAAGTTGCAAATCCGATTGAATTGATTGAGCAAAAAAAAAAAAAATTTTAAACGAAATAAAAATAAATATTAGATTTGGGGATTTACAATTCGATATAAACAATTTTATTATTCTAATACAGGGTGACGCGTAAAGAAAGCACAGTCGTTTGCGTTCAAAACAAAGCCGAACTTTTCTCAATTGATAAAAGTAGAGAAACGCTAAAGATTTATGAAATTTTTATTACCGATGTTCTTTCGGCTTTCCTAATTTTAAAAGAATTCGTTTTCAAGTGTTCCATTTATGCCGCGTGTAAATCTCCTTTTTTAGATAATATATTCAGTATATATAAAATATTTTACCTTGCATTTCTAAGATTTGAAAGCGTTTTTCCACCATTAAAATCAAAATAATAAATCGCTAATAAAACCATTCAAACATTAAAAAAAATATTAGCTTCCAAACAATATTCTCTGCTAAAAACCCCTTTTAAATTTTTTACAACTCTGCTTTCCGAAGCTGTTATTTTCTCATAGGTTGTTTAATTTTGGTAATTTTTGGTTATTAAAAGTGATATTTTGATTCATGAATAATTAGTGAATGCTTCGATTAGCACATGTGGACCGACGACGTCTGTGTGGCGGTCATTATTAAGGCATGATAAAATAGTTTTAACCCTAGGGACATGAACATTTGAAACGACTTTAAAGAGTCATAAAAATTAGAAGATGAAAGTTTGTAAAACAAAACTTTTAGAACACAGTACTGTAAAAAGCAACTTATGGTTATGAAGAAAGGATCAGGCTACTGAAAAACGTTCAGATGGATCGCTTCCGGATCACGAATGTAATATGAAGGAGACAATGGGTTACCGACAATTGTAGCGGGTAAAGTCAACGCCTCCTTTTTGTAAGAGGCGTTGGCAAGGCACTAGCTGTGTGAGAAAATAGCAGCTATTGTTATTGGATAAGAAGATACCGTTAATGTGATAAAGAAAAAGATGAGTATCTAAGCATTAACCTCTGAAGTACCGGTAGGTCTACTGTAATACAATAGATTGAAATGAAAAGTTTTAAGTTCCGCATGGACAGTGGAATGAGGTACAGCCAAGAATTGATCGGTAGACTACTGCATGAAGACTGCACACACAAACAGCACCACTTCAACTCAGTCAATTGGGGTGCTGTGGGGCTGACACGTACCGGTACGACTTTGTGGGGTACTAAATCTTTATGCATAGTGTCGGTAGAGACTTCAAGAACTGCAACTCGTTAGTTGTTTTTTATTGATTGTTATAATAATGTTGCACTTGACATGCGATTTTTGCTTTTTGAGAATTTCGATAAAATTTTTATAGTACAGTATTTGGTTATTTATTTATGCAATAAAGTGTGTGCGTAATTGCATAGTTTAGAGTGGTATTAAAATCTAATCTATTGTAAAAAAAAATATGATCAAACACGAAGAAAATTAGTTTTTACTAATACTCTGTACCTTTAAAAAAAAAATTCATTTCATTTTGACAAAAAAACAAATTATCGTTTAAAACCGCTTCTGTTATTTCTGCAAATTAATAATGCATCTGTCTGTATTGATTGCTCCCGCGCGTGTAGCATTAATTTTAATACCACATTCGTTTACACCAAAAAAAAAAAGCCCCAAACTAAATAAAAAAAATTAATATTTTCTGTTTGTGCGCAAGTGCACAAAAAACGTACACGACGGTAAGCTTAAACCACAAACAAAAAAAATAATAATCATATTTTGAAGGTTTGCTAAGAAGTAGGCCTACTAGACTAGAAGTTTGATATTGGGTAAATATTCATCCAAAATTAATAATAAATAATTAAAATCGCTTTGGGAAAAAAAATAATGTCTCTGCCTCAAAATTATGCATATTTAATAAGATATTGATCATAAGGCGCCGAAATTAAAGCGAATGCGCGACGAAAATAATAAAAAAAAAAAAATAGAAAAACATCCCTCTATACTAAAAATAGCTTTTATAAAAATTAATTCAGTTAATTACCACAATTATTCAATTAAAAAATCAAGAAAATTTCTCGTTAAAAAAAATTTTTTTTTGAGTTAATTTCGTTCAAGTAAAACGCAAAAACAAAAAAAAAAAAATGAGAAGAAGAAGAAGAAAAAAAAAAAGACCCGATGGGACACACACAAGAGATGGAGAAAATGAGAAAAAATGAAGAGGAGAGGGAGAGAGAGAGAAGCGAAGAAAATTAAACGATGAGAGCAGCGCCACCTGGCGGTGAAGCCCAAATAGTAGTCTCAGGGTGACCTAATATCGAAATGAAGAATTATTTATTAGAAAACGGCGATGAGACCGTGAGATCAAGTCGATTTATCTACAAAAGAAGAAGACGGAGGGGAGAAAAAGAAGAAAAAAACCCCCCGTACCCAGTCGATAACTTATTAATTCTTTCTTGTAATCAGTCGCTCTGACGTCAGCGCACGTGAGCAACCCGGCGCTAAACTAAACTATCTCTCTCGTCTAATGAGAAAAAATTTAAATCAATTATTAAAAAAAAAAAAAATCTTTCGAGAATAATACGCAGCAGCAGCTGTTACTTGCACTTACCGACGAAAATTAAATTTAATTCGTTTCAATCGATGACATTCGAAACGCAGATGGAATTAATGAGTATTGCGCACCGAATGATATAGGATGCGAAATTAACTTTGAACGTTTGTTTATTAATTGAAAAGCTTGCAGCAATAACCAAGCAACTCCATTTTTTTACTATATGAATTAAAGAATGTACATGTACTTTATAGATAAAAAATATACTGCATTGAATTTCTTATTAACTGCTGCTGTATTTATAAATTTATAAGGCTGTGGGTTTTAGTTTTTATGTTATTCAACTTATTCAGTAAATAATATTACTTTTTTTTTTTAGCAAATTCAACGCAAATAAAAGAGAAGCTCTTATAATTCAATATAAAAATTTGAGTTTAGAAAATTAAATTTATTTTGCAGTTGTATTTTGAATTACCGGTATATTAGTAAAGCCCCTGCGGTTTAATTGAGTAATTTTGCTGCATTTATTTGCCAAATTTAAAAGAACATTTTTAAACCCATTTGGTGCAATAACAAAATTTAAATGCTTACCCTGCTTTATAGAAATGACATTTTCACTCATTCACTTGTTCATACAAAAAAAATAAATGGAAAAAAACAAATTAAGCATAAATTAAAATTGAAAAATGATATCTTAAAACGTTTTTTCAATTTGTTAAAATTAGCAAAAACACTAGCTAATAGCTGCAAGTCTTTCAAATGGTTAAATCTTGCTTCAGCAGAATGTTAATTTATTAAATTCAATTCAAATAATAATTTAAAAAAATAGGTTTGCCATAGCAACAACGTTCATAAAAAAACAAAATAGAAAAATTCAAATAACCCTTAAAATCCATTAAAAGTAAAACTTCAATTATCTGGAGCAATTTGTAACAAGAGTAATTTCAGATAACAAAATACACATTCAAAATTCAATTAAAAACAATACCGGTATTAATTATAATAAATTAACATTTGGGGCTATTTTTGTTTAGTGCCAAAAAACAACAACAACCGTCAACCAATAATCTAACCTGACATTATTATTTTGTCGAAACGAACTCCCTAATAAAATAAATTTGATGTGATTTCGGACTTTCTGTAATCAAAAAAAAATACCATAATATAATATTTTTTCCCCCCAACTGTTTGCAACTTGATGCAATCAAAATGTGAAGTACTGTACAGTAATAACATCCACGTAGACTAGTGTTTTTCAACTAAATAGAAAACTCAAATAACTCGTAAAAATCCAATTGTAAACATTAAGTTTGTGACATGCTTAAAATTCAATTAGGAAGCTATAATAATAATTAAAATAGAATATAGATGGAAAGAATTTTTTTAAAAAAAGTTGTTTTTTTTACCGTATAGGTTGACTGTTCCATCGGTTTCTCCTAAGAAATTGCGTGCTATGCATCGATACACTCCAAAGTCCTTCTTCTCCAAATTTCGAATTTTCAGCTTCATGAAAACACGAAACACGTCATCACGGACGATTGATTCGTATTTATCTCCAGAAGAAATCATATCTCCTTCCTCCGTGGTCCAATAATTAATAGACTTGGGAAACGCTTCGGTGTTGCACTCCAAAATAACGTCTCCTCCTACGTAACCACCCACCAGCTGATTGGGAATCCACGTGTGAGGAGAAACTAAACACAAAACAATACAAATTATTATTATTATTATTTTTTGGTTTTTCTGTTTGCTTTTCGCTTCGTTTTCAATCAAATCTCGCGTCATTCTTCGTGCTAATTTTTATATACAAACAAACAGCGCACGAGATGGGATACGAGAGATATATGGGTGGAGATGAAAAGCACGATTTGTAAAACGGTTATCGATTGGGAAATGTTCAGGTAAGCTGTCATTGCATCTATGGTAGTTTATTTGCGTGGGAGAGGGAAGAAAAAAATCGGTGTTGATAGAAAAATACCACTTTCGATCATTATCGTCTGCTATTTTCCATCCAGCTTCAATCACTTATTTTTTATTCGTTTTGATACGATAATGTGATTTTCAAAAGTGGTTAAGTCACCTATCTTTCATACGGTAGATGTGAAATAATGCGACATTTGTGACTGCCATACTTCAGAATTTTTGTCATTGATAAAAATAATTATTGTAAGCGGCGCATTTTGTAACTGTTCAGCAAAAAATATTTTATAACCTAATTATTATAATCTACGATAAGCTTATGAATCTGACCTGACCCCACCTGTTTAATTTTTTTACTGCTGTCATTTTTTTTCTTGTTTTGTTTCTATAATGCAATGTTATGCCTGTTCCTCGCTCATATTTTTTTGTCATTCAATGCCGCAAAATAAATGAATTGGCTAAGGTTATAAATACAGCATGTAGTTTACACATCTTCCCTCCCCCCCCCCCTTTCCCTCATCTTTAATTTTGGTCCCTATATTATCTCATTTTGCCTACGGGCACACAGTTTATTACTTAAAATTGGAAGCTGATTAAACATTTTTTTTATGTTATATTTATTCTACTCATTTCATTTTAAAACTGCATTTAACAATATCTTTAATAAAAAATTAATATTAAATTTTCATTGTTTACATTTTCATTTTTAAACGCAACTCTAATAGCGTTTTTATTATTATTTTATTTAAATATTAAAAAGCATTTACCCTTCCTCCCCCCCCCCCCTCGGAAAAGCAGGATTTCTACAATTTTAATGCACTATAATAAATTTTCATTGTTTTTATTGTAATTTTAAAATTAAACTAAAATTAATTTTTTTAAATAAGTACTATAAAAATAATAGTACTGTATTAGAAAAAAATTCTTAAAAAAAGTAAAATTACAAAGATTTTAACCAAATATTTAAACAATAATTATTAAAATAGTTAGCATTCTAAGTTTTATTTCAGCAAATGTATTTTTATTACAGTACAGTATTTAGTATCCAGCATCCAAACGTGGTAAAATTTAAATATCACCTTAAAAATATAAAAAAAAGTTCATCGAATGAGGTCGTAGAGTAAAACTATTAAAAATTAAATATAGTAAATCTAATATAAACTGTGCCGGTATTTTGTAATTAAAATACATGTACAGTAAACCTAATCTGAATTTTATATTTAATGGTTGTTTCTCACATATTTATTTATTTTTTGGCTCAAATTAACGAGAATTTTTAGGACGCAAAAATAATCTTGGCGCACGTAAAGATTTACAGTATGCACCGGTAATTTTAATTTCCATACCGTAATATTATTTTCCAAGTCACTTTCGAGTTTTTAATGCATGACGTGATATAACTAATTTTGAAACTAAGCAACTTTTTCGCGTCAAAGTTTACTTTGTTCTGGTCAATTTTGCTTCCCTAGCTAAATTTTAAATAATCAATGAATTTACTTTGCGATTAATAATAAAACACACAAAAGACGGAAGATAAAAAGCAAACATTGCGGAAGATGCGTAAAAAAGTGTTGCTGTTAATCGTTGAAAAGAGCTGGAGAAAAGAAAAAAAATATATATTCAGCATCAGCAGAAGCACTTGTGAACGTAACTGAAACTCCCAGCGGAGAGTTACAAACCTTCGCTCAGTTGTAAATGCACGGTATGACATTAGACGCTACTTTGAACCCAGATTAACCGTAACTCACATTCTATCTTTCTATCAAGCCTCATCTCAACTCGATTAATAAATAAAGTGGAAATGCGTGACTTCGTATGCCACTCGCTCTCGCAGACGCTCATATTCATTTAATCTTATTTAGATCGAAAATGGTGAAAGAACGGGAGTGGATAAAAAAAATATATAAATAAATAAAACATCTATCAATATAAATGCAATTTAGAATTTAGTCGAAACGTTAAAAATCAGATTAAGAAAACTAAAGATATGAGAAAAAAAAATTAATTAGATTTTTTTCTTTGACATTAATTTTTTTACTTTGCATAAGAACCCAGATACATTTTAAAAGTGCGGCAGCATCTATAAATTTGTATATTTTTTTTGAATTAAACTTTAATAAACAATATCAAACAATAATTATTTATGTTGGTTAAGCTTAATAATGACAAAATAATTATTAAATCGACCAAAGTTTTGAAATGTTTTCGCAAAATTGCTCGCTTAAAAATTGATTGAGGAAATTACATGATGAAATTATTATTAAATTGGCTAGTACTGTAGTGAAAATGACTCGAAATTTATACTGTAAAACGTCTTTATTAATTACCTACGCCAGATAAATCATATTTGCTCGATTCACTAATTTTTAATTATTTTTGATCATTTTTATGTAGGATCGCTTAAATAAACAAATTCTTTATAATTATTTACAGTACCGGTATGTCAAAAATATTTTTCAATGGTTATAAAATTACTAACCATTATAATCATTCAATTTTAATAGTTTTTTTTTTTTTTTTTTAAATACGATTATAACGAATTACTTCAAAAAAATTATTGAAAGACATGTTGTCGTAGCTATTTTAACTCATAATAATTAACCCTGGCTATACAAACCAGATTTATATATTCTATTTGAAAACTACAAATTTAGCGTCTATCATTAAGGTCGGAAAAAAATTTTATACAAGGTTTTAAAATTTTTTTTTTTAAATGTCCATAGTGGTCTATAGTGAATTCTGATTGATAAAAGCCGGACTAAGCAAAGCATTAATTGTATTGCTTATCATCCACTATGATAAATAACGGGCTTATTAGCAAAAACATCAATAAAGTCTAAATTTTCAATAAATATTCGTTGGCATCATAAAAATCTAATTTTACCAGCAGCTCAACCGGTTTCATAACTCAAACCATTAAAAAAAATTTATCAATGATTAAACAGATACCTATATAAAAAAAAAACTCATTAAAAACTTTGTGTACCGTATCAGAAATCTGACGTAATTATATTGCCAAGTAACAAAATCGCCGGTCACGTGACTATGTTCTCATAGGAAAGGGCCAATAAAAGCGTGACAAAATTTTTTTCTATCGCGAATTTGTTTGTTGCTAAACACTTGTACATCCCTCATAATATTAGTGCGAGACTTTATGAGGGCAAGGAGAATGGGAATTAGGGTGGGATAAAGGGGGAAGTGAGACGGAAGAGTGAAGCGCGGCGGGTGTTTATCATCCGGGCATTTGATATTAATGAGTTGGCTGAAGAAACGCAATAAAATCGCTTGACGGCTGTTTATTAACCGTTGAATGCAATTGGTTACTCCAATCCCAACACCCGAAACTCTCTTTCCCCCCCCCCCCCCCTCTCCCTTTTTCTATAATATCTCTCTTTCCGCGCGAGGTGTTGATTTTTACGACCGGCGTGACGTCATAGAGAGCATATCTACTCACGTGCTCGCTCGCCACCAACAACGTGGCTTATTAATAAGCATCAAGGGTGAAGCTGATACCGTCATCATAATAATAATGAACGTCAACTTTTCTACCACTGCATAATTCTACTTCCGTCCTCTCCTTCTTCTTACTCATCATCCTCCTCCTCCTTCTCGTGTTACATTTTGCACGCGTGTTTACTACGCGTTCTACTACAAGTTACGCGTTAGTTTAGCATCTCCGAATTAATTAATGACAAATGGCACATAAAAACGTTTGCTTTTCATCTCGCATGCGGATGACACGAATACTTCCGGTTCGGAATTAGTCAAACCGGTTGTAGCTGCTGGATGTGACATTGTTGTTTATAGGGTGGAGGAAGAGGGCGAGGTAATTAAGTGGAGATATGTTGGTCATTTACACAGATAAAAAGCGCTGCCCCGCCCACCACCACCCACTCCTTAAATATACTTCATAAATCCACCCCCACATCCCTTTAATCTATACTGTATCTTTCAGACTTTGTCTCATTTCGATCCGTCCGTGTCCTCGCAGCTTCGCTCAACAACCTTGTAATAATTATAAACATTAATGGCGCTTGTATAGCCCAACTTTTACACTAAACGCTAATGCCCAACTTCAGTCTAATAAGAAAACAAATAAATGAGGAAAGGAAACATCAGCGGCTTTTTCAGCTCACGCGAACACAGTTAAAGCTTATTGGAATAAAATCCGACTTATTAGCTGCTAAGACTCGATGAAAGTCGGATTGTGGGCTGCTGGAAGAAGCGTATTTTATTGTCATTTTCAGCAAGGATATATCTTTCTCTTAGTCTATTTATAGAAGTTAATGAGATTATTATTCGGACCTGAATTAATTTGGGTAAATGTTTTTTTTTTATACTAGCTAAAACTACCATAAATTGCATATCGTTTCATTAAAAGGAATTGCTCTCATTGGACTTGAAATTCGAACATAATATTGATCTATTTAATAGATTTATTTAATTGAAAGTGGTTCGGTATAATATTAGAAACACGTTTATTTCACAATATCTTTATTCAATTTTCATACGTTTTCTTTAGCATTATGACTTTATAGAATGAAAATAATTAGCTCGTAAATCTCCATTATGTCAAAGTGAAGAAAATCTATTCTGTATGAAGCCTCCTAATGCAAGTGTTGTAAAAATAATTTAACGTGATGTTCAGGAAAACTTACATAGTCAATAATAAAATCACCAAGCAGATATACCGTAGCAGCTAGTAAACCACAATAACAAAACTCAAACATTTAAAAAGCAAATCGAATAAAAATATTTTCACTGAAACAAACTCCCCCTTCTAGTAAGCAATGTAAACGGTCCCGAAAGAAAACGCAAAACTCTCATACAAAATAAAAAAATTCTGACGAAACGAAATTCCAAACTTTTCCAAGTCTCTTTGTATTCCACGGCTATTATACATTTTGGCATTACCCTACTCCATTTTGTTTTAAGTGTAGCTTTCCCAGTTCTGAGTTAATAAATTGATTAATATTCATACACAGCGTCTTTATAATCGTTAATATTCCACAATATATTTTAACTAAATAATGACATAAAACGTTACTGTCTACCCTTATTAATACAGTATGTATTATCAAGGTGGTGAAAAATCGGGTTAAGTCAACAGATATGCAGATAACTAAGCTTTAACTACTTTTTAAACAAGTGGCAATTTTTAATTATCTTATTTTTTTTTAAACATCTCACAATCAAATCTTATTATTCTTGATTTCAAAGTCAAAATAAGGTGATTAAAATTCAATGATATGTACACAGTACACAGTTAATCTTTTTAATCGTGCTACAAGCCCACAGCCGTTTTAAACGATACATAGGATAGCAATTACGAGTACTATATATTGATTCAGATAAAACTTTTAATTACTTGCATTTTATTCCTTCATAAATTCGTAAAATATGACCGTTAGGTTATTCGCCCAGTTACCCTAATTTGATCAAGATCTGATGGTTTTGATCATAAAAATAAATAAAAAAATTGTATACAATAGATTGAGACGTAGAGTCAGTACGTGTAATTGAACGTCAAAAATAAAAACTTGTCCATCTTATTTTGATTGACCTCTTGTTTGAAAAACCGATCTTTCCGGTATCGACGAAATTTTTTTTAGTTTTTTTTTTTTAAAAAAAAAAAAGGAAATCATTAACAATTCAACTTCCGTCTTCATTTTCAACATCTAAAACCTCAAAACAGTTCGAAGATTGAGAGAGACAAATGATGGTCATAGCTCAGCCGTAGGTGACAGAGCGCAATATTTCAAGGAACATCGAAAATCACTCGAAAAATTATTCGTCTTGACGTCACGTGACAAGCGGTCAAAGTTTGAAAGCGTCATTTTCTCTCTCATTTTCTCCATGACATCCAGTTGAGTGAATTGAATTTTAGGTCTTTTTACTACTACTTTCTAGCTATTAAGAGATTGAAAGAGACTGAAGGTTGAGAGGAAAAAAGAAAAGGAAAAGAAAAAGAAAAAGAAAAAAAATATATACCGTATAGTTAAAATCGTTTTTCGTCGCTGATTAGATTTTTTTTTAAAATCGATTTGCGAAGATTTTATAGCAAATGCAACGCTATTTCTTTTTATTGAATCGTTTTGTCGTGAGCTTCATCACCACCGCCACTAATACTAACCCTAAAACTAACCGAGAACTTAAGGTTTTTATTCGTATTTTGAGAGAGGAAGGAAGAAAACGTCGAAATCAATTTGAACGTAACGTGTGTTGTACACGGAACGCAATTAAGAACATGAAAACAGTTTTACAACTCTCATCATCAAACGCAACGCAGATCTAAAGCAACTTTAATTCAACGAAAGAGAACGAGATAGACAGAAAGAGAGAAAGAGTGTCAATTAACAGCACAGAAAGTTAAAAAAAAAAAAGAAAAGAAAAAATTCAATATAAAAGTCTCTTAGAATAATTAACTTGAAATTTCAATTAACAATCTTTTACGATTTTTATAACGCGCAACGTCGACGTCGTCGCCTGGCGTAACTAATACACAACATCAAACACCTTTTTTTTCTATCCTCATTCGTTGCATTTTGGCTTTATCCAATTTTAATAGTAATTCTAAACCGAGATTGGTTGGTGAACGATTAAAGATAGCTTCGCCTCCGAATCGCAGTCGTTAATACAGCGAAAGAGCAGACACTACTACTACTAACATTATCGTACTATGCTAAACACAACAACTTTTACTGTAGATATAGCTTTTGCAATTGCCTCAATCCTTTAATTAAAATTCATCCGCATTGTATAGTTAAGAAACGGGAAAATATTTGTAGCGTCATAGAATTATTTATGTTTGTCGACTTATTTTTATTAACTGAAATATTATGTTATCGATTGTTCTTTATGTACCGGTACGACACAAATTAAATTTTGCGCTTGTTTTTAGTATTTTTGTAGCTGCTGCATCCTGTATTGTCATTAATAGAGTTATTGAGTTTTAAAATTTTCAATAATAATTTCAAAATAGCAATCACCTATTAATAAAGTGGTTATTACCCCCCAACGTAGTGTGCTTTAAAAATTATTTACAATAAGAATTTAATACTCCAATACTATTAATTAGTTTACATGTATTAAAGAAACTGTAGCCTACAGATAAATTTTATTATACGAAACTCTGGATTATGGAGATTTTACGATTTTGGTAGCCATGGCACTGTATAGATTGTGTAAAATAACAAAATAATTCTAAAAATCAAAATCTCTTAAAAGTGCATTCATTTTGCGCTTTATGTTTGAATACTTTTTCAAAGTAACAAACTTGTAACGATAAGATATTGAAATTATGTCTAAAAAATAACTGAAATTTATTTTAAAATAATAGTGTTAATAAATATTAATTTAAAAAAAAATCTTAGAATAACCTTGCCTTAAGTCATATGGTAAAATGTGTAATTTCTTATAAAGACTTTAATTTTTTGCCGTAGTCTAGAAGTTCACTGCAAAGCTTTCGATTTCTTAAGAATGTAGCCTTTGATGTGGCGGTATGTTCATTTTGAGCAGCCTACAACAGTCTCGGGTATAATTAAATCGTTAAACTCTAAATTAGGAACACTGAAAACTGTAAATAATTATTTAATGGGGTATACAGTATAATGAATTAGAGTCGGAATGGTTTACGCTTCCCGCATCTGCTCATAAAACCATTTCTAATATTGCAATCACGAGCTTTATTGCACTCTAATTTAATTGCATCGCATTAAAATTTAGAATAATATTGATTTTTCACTATGACGGCATTATAACACAAATTAAAAGAATAACTACCCAGACAGCCCGTGTACAACTGGCCTTCTAAATTTAGTTTCAATAATATCTTTAAAAATTCAATTATTTTATCTGAAAAATAATAATACTGTACTCGTATCTAATGCATGACAGATACTTTAAATTCATAACATAAAATATGAACGATATAAATTATTATGCACGGTACGTGCAAAGTTAATTTAACTAATTCTAATCTAAAACAACATCAAAATAATCATATTATTATACGCGATAAATCTAAAACAGTAAGATAATTAATTGCAATATTAATAATTATTTACTTTTGACAGATTTATACTGTTTGCTTTACCCAAATCTTTTAATTTAAATTTGTAATAAATTTTTAAATGAAATTTTTTTACTTCGATCGTTATGGCTTGTTTACGTTGGTCAATTATAATTTCGAAAACAGTCGAATGGACAACCGGCAAGTAATTTATCTAGCTCGACTCACTTTTAATCAGCACAACAGGCAAAATATGAAGGAAAGTCAACTGAAAGCCGTAAAAACGCCTACTGGTAAACAGTTCCGGTACTTAATATTGCGCGATCGTTATGTAAATAATATCGGCATATAGTGCTAATTACAATTTAAAGAATAGTTGGCAGAGAATATCACAATTCTAAATCGCTAAACAATTGCCCGGCAGCAGTTTATAATTATGATTCTTCCACTTGCAAAAAGAGGAACAGCGCTCTAATATTAACTATTTTAAAAGATTTTATGTAAGTCTTTGCTGTTCTATTCTGACAGCCTAATTTGTGTTAACTGGGACAGCGTTTACGTAGTTCGGGGACAAATCTATGAAAGTTCAAGAGAAAATGAAAATTCAGCAAGCTAATGGTTGAGTGTTCAAATAGATTAAGAAGCTCCAAAGCGGCATTGGTTGTGAGGCAAATTCTTAGCCCAGATGAGAGCATGAATTTCTGCAAAAAACATTTTTTGAGCTTACAAAGCACTTGAATTGCACAGCGTAAAGACTACATAAAAAATGATATTGGTGTTTTCCATTTCTATTTAATAAATTCCAAAAAAAAAAATAATATTCACGGTTTTCACTTGACTCCTTTGTACGTGGGCACAATAATAAAATTGTGTCATGCAAACACCATTTGTGAGAACGAATGCTGGCCCCATTTCACTCAACAGAGTTACTCGACTAATGTAAACCAATAGTTAGAAAATGTCAGCGTGAAAAGCACCTTCATAATTTATTATTTTATTCGCGTGAACATCATTATAAAATGAATGAGTGACCAACCCACGTGCAGTTTATTATCCAATTCACAGAATTGCACTCAATAATTAATTCACCCCAAATAATATTAAGCTAGCCGGCAACAAATCGAAAGAAAATTGAATTGTAGAGAAGGGCGGAAAAAATTTTTAAAAAAAAATAACAAAACAAAAAAAAAAATCGAGCGGAAAAATAAAACAAGAAAATTGTAGTAAACTCGTAAAGAATGATTTGCATATAAATGAGTCGTATTTATTTCTACTCACGCTTAATTTCGATTCTAAGCTTTTATTTACTTGTAGGTCACATCAATAAAAATGTTGAATCGACGAGGGAAACAATTGAAATGTTTGTCAGCTGAAACAGCAAAAATATACCCGTAAAATATGTGGGAACGATTTCCTTTCATTTTCTACTCGTATATCTCAACTATTTTTTTTTTTTTTACGTTACAAAATTATAATTATTACCTTGTCAATTAAGACAGCGAACAATTATTATTAAATATATAACCGTTAAAAAAGGAAATACGCAAAGTATATTATGAGAACAAAATATTAATTAACAAAATAACTTTGAATAATTATACATGTAATTAATAATTATTGCTGGAATTTTTTTTTTTTGATATAATATACTGTACACTAGTATCATAGTGCAGAATACCATTGTAAATTAAGCGCTAGTAGCATAACATCCATTTTCTGTTTTATAAACATCTCTCCACTGAGCCCACACATATATTTTTTAAAAGAATTTGGAAGTCAATCAAGTAAATAATTTTTTTGTACTTGAAATTAACATTTTAATTAGCCGGGCCCGCATTCTTTTCATGAAATATGTTAAATTTTGTAATTAACTAGTTTTCTCTCTTTTTCAGAATTAATAATTAGCAGCACTAGATGTACAGTACATTTGTCCCTAAAACCCTTATTTTAAAATTAATTACACCCTAGTTCCATAGCTTAGTTTTCGTTCAATAAAAAATCTTTCTAAATCAGGAACTCATAACCAACTATAATTATTTATGAAATTTCGATTAGTACAACAAATACTGTATTTTCAAAAAGGCATGCGTTATAACAACAAAGCCAGCTGAAATTTACAGAAAGTAATCGTTGCGCAAATTGAGGGCAAGGGAAAGATTAATTAAAAGCCAATATAATATTAATAAAGCCTTCAACTAAATCTCGTCAAATTAATTTCTTTGTCACACTTTTTACTTATTTTATTAACCAATCATTTATTTATCTTTTATTAAATATTTTTGGAAAAATTCTTAGAAATTTCTCTTTTTTTTTTTGACACTTAATAATAATATTTTCGACGAAATATAATAAAATTTACGATCATTTTCAATTTACTTCTAAAACTATAAAAAAAAAATTTGTTTTAATTTAAAACATGGCTTTCATTTTTTAACCTACAAATTTATTATAAAGACGACAAAAAAAAAATCGATTATTTTGCTTATTCGTCAAAAAATTTAATTAAAAATACCGGTGTATTTCTCATAACAATCAATTCTAATCTTTAAAATTTCATCCTCATCTTGAAAATTTCTACTCCCCACTCCCTCTCTCTTCTTCTTCTCCTTCTCTAAGATTAACTTTTCCATCAATTTGATTGGACACGCACAAAACTGACGTGTTTACGTACAAAATATCATAAAATAAAAATAAGGTAGAAAATGTTTGATGAAGGAAGAATATATTCTTAAAACATGAGTTATTGGTTAATCCAAGAGGTGTTAGAAGAGGCTAAACAATGTTGCGCGCCTGCGTATTGATTAGAACAACTTTTACAACTATTTGACCTGTCTTGTCGTAAATCACTCTTTACAAGCGTCAAAACATCGATACAATATCGATTTAAGACAACATCGAAGAAGAAGAAAGAAAGAATAAAAAAAAAAGTAAAAGAAAATGCATCTCCTTTTTCCAAAACTCGCACACGCGCTATGTAAACAAACGAAAGAATGGGGGAGGGGAGAGAAAAAAAGGAATAGAGACACGAGACAACCTTTGCGGAAGAAAAAAGTAAACACCAAAAACTCTCTACGGGGCTATAAATTGTCTCGGAAAACTAAAGAGGAGAAAACGAAGGAGAGAAATTTCACGAAAAGTCATCATCCTCAACGAAAATAGAAAATGAGAAAGAAAAAACGGAGAGAAAGAGCGTGTACCGGTATAAAAATACAAGTCTTAAGCAGCTTTTATTACTGTAAAGACGAAGTAGATAGATAGAGCCAGAACGATGCTATGGAAAGAATTGAGAATCGGTAGAAAAAAGAGAGAGAGAAAAAAAAAAATGCAAACGATGGTGAACCGCAGATGAATTAATTCCGATAGACATATTCATTAGAAAAAATATATATTTAAAATATTTTGATAAAACGTAGCTGATAATGATGTACATGTAGGCTACTGTAATTGTAAAAATACGTCTCGACATCATTTTGATAGAAATACAATGCGTTGTTGTTTTTTTTTTTCATTCGAAGAAGAAAAATGTGTTATGCTATTTACTCCACGTCACAACACGCTCTTATCCAATCATAATAACATTAACTGCCAAAAATGCAAATTAATGACGTCACGATGACAATCCGTTAAGTGAATTTAATTATAGGCTCTATTACAGATACATAACAATAGAGAGGTTGAGATTCTTCTTTGAAGTCGGGATTGAATTCAACGGGGGTAGTGAATAAACACTTGCAAGTGGTGACTCCCCGATTTAATGAATCGCTGGAGGCGCATGATTTCTTTTAACAAATCGCAGTCTTTGCTAATAATGTAAATTACTCTCGAAAACGTTATTTATATCCTCTTACACACTCTTCCATCCACTTCATACGTACGTGCCCGTAATGAAATAATGATAATATTTGCATAAAAAATTAGTCGAGGCGAGAACTTCTTTCTACTCAAATATAGCCTGGAAATCAATTTACTCCATTTACGGTATTGCGATACAAAAGCATCGAATAAACTGATATTCTTAATAGCGCTACATAAAATCCCGCATTTTAAGAACTACCGGTAATACATTTGTGGATATCGTCTCAACGCTTTGCGCACAATCCATTTAGTGGAAATGGAAAATAAACTAACAAGTGAACATCGCCAGAATCCAAACAATACGTACGTGTTGTAAATAAACTTGGTTTTCACGTTGTATGAACTCATAACAATCCGAGTGTAGTAGCGAAATATTGTTGAAACTGTGAAAGTGTTAGCACTGCATATACTCGTTGAATGGCGAAACGAGTTATATTCCATTCTCAGCAATTTGGAAACAATATTTCATCTTCGTTTTTTTTTTATTTCCGTTGGGCATTAGATAAAAAAGCGTGTTCTTACGTTTTTCTTATATTAAATTAATCCATAATTTTCTTATAAAAATTGTGCGTTAAAGAAAACTTACAAATTATTTCGTATTGCCAATAACTTTCGCACTAGATATTCTAAATACTGTAATATAATTTATTTGTCGAACAAAAAATAGTTTTAAACGAAAAATTAATTAAAAATTTTTAAGTTCAAAGCTTAAATAATTATTATGTCTTAACATGCACATTATTTCCATAAGAAAATATTATAATCGGCCGATGATTTATGATTTTAAAAATGACATCATTACAATATTATTTCAAAGTTATTTTTTAATACTGTAAAGTCGGAAAATATTCGGTGGCTTTAATTTTCGGTATTTTCGGTAGAGCAATGACAACCGAAAATAAATTCCACTGAAATAAATTCCA
>JAQGAZ010000497.1:0-58728 GCA_034692225.1 Polydesmus complanatus | reverse complement strand
CCAAAAATGTACTAAAATGTGTTAAAATGTAAATTTGCAATTACAAGTAAATGAATTAAACTTATTGATACACTGCACCTACAGTTGTCAGTAGCCTATTTATTGAATAGTAAATACAGTAAAAGCCGGTTACAGTATAGTGCGATTCCAAAGACTGAAGAAAATTTGCTCTATAAGCGGGATCGCGCTATAACCGAGAAAGGCTAGAAATTTTAAATACCGGTGGTGTTTTTTCATTGAAATGAAGAATTTGCTCAAAAATATTTGGCTTTTTTTTTTACAAACATACCGTACTGTAATTGGCAAAAAAAACTATATAGAAAGCTCACAATTATTAAAATTCTTACATTTGCAATAAATGTTTTTTTAGAAACACTACAGTATTTTCTTACCGCACTATAAGCGGGCGCACTATACAGTAATTAAAATCCTTCAAACTAAATTGCATTTAACTGACGTTATTTATCTATTTATTTATGAAGTCACAAATAAAATACAAGGTGACCCAGAGGTTTCTACTATTACTCTGTACAATTTCTATCTGCTATTAAAAAATAGCAAAGTTAAAAACTTAAAATCATAAATTTCATTAGAGAATAGCCTAATGCTGTTTTGCCAATGGAGAGTCTCACTTTTTATTTTTTAACTATTCAACAAAAAACTAAACTCACATAGAAAAAAACACTACGAGTGTTTCTATAAAACCACTCAATTTTTATGTTTTTAGCTTTTCCTATTGTTTTAAATAGCAGATGCAAATTGCACAGGAACATCTTGGTTATCAGGCCTGCTGGTTATCCTGTATACTGCATAATTTTAAAATCATTTCAGATTATAGGCAAAAATTAATTGGTTTTGCCTTAGGAATTACGTCTCTGAAATAACTAACTGTCTTTCCCTTATAATTTTATAATTATAAATAAATAAATATTTAGAAGTTATTAATTTTATTATTAATATAGAATAAACAAACAAACAAACCAACAACAACAAAAAAGAATTACTGAATAAAAAAAAAACATCGTAATTATCAATTATTACAGCATAAATTATTAATTAATACTTACTCCGTATTATTTTAGTTTAAAATCTTTTGCTAACTTTTTTCTGTTCAATGTTGAAGGTACCGGTAAGTTAAAATAATCTATGTTAACGATTATAGTGGTATTTTTATAATATTATTTGGCAGTTTGCATCAAATTTTGTGCCGAATAGTTGAAATCGAGGACAAGCCAGCCACAGCTGAAGTGCGTCGAATGTTCGCGTGAGGGCGCTGCGTTTACAACCTGTGGCATTTCCCAGGGGCGAGCGCGCTGAGCCGTTAATGAGCGGTTCACAGCTGTGCGAGCGCTATTCATCACCAAAACTTCATTGTTGTTTACGAAGGTCGGGTGGATCGCGCTTAATTCAGAAAGTTTATTGGATAAAAACGACATTATTTTCTTTCTTTTAACTCGAGTGACAGTCGCGTGTGAACGGTTTTAAACGATAATCCGGAGTGAAAATAACTAATTTCAATTGTGAGTTTTGTTTGGAGTGCATTTCATGCACCCATAAAGTGCGGGCGCGATCATGATTCAGGAGCAGGGTTCAAACTGTTGACATAAAGGACGCTAGTAACTTCATCAACTGCCAGAATAATATCCACCATTCAAAAGGTAATTTTTTTTATTATTATCATTATACAGTAGTTTGTGGAATCAAAAATATAATTATTTATTGCAAAGATGCGATACAAAGATTTGAATAATGCATGATTTTTGACTACAAACAATGTGCATCAGTGCATGCGTGAAATTGTTTTTGTGCTGGTTATCGAACATTTTCTCAATGAAATTATTTTGCTGGGTGAACTAAAATGTGTTTTGGCAACAACTTTCTCTCACACTAATTGATTACTATAAAATATTTTGATAAGCGAAATTGAGAAAACTCGCATCGAGTGAAGTGAACATGAGCTTAGCTCGCGGATCGTTGGTGACCTATGATCCGTGAATCAAAAGGTGATCCATCTGCGTGATTTCGGTCATCTGTTTCACTTTCGTTCATTACCGGTAATGTATGCGGGAAATTTTCAAATTAAAATTATATTTTTTTGAAGAAATTATGGGAATTTTATTTAAGATTAACTTACTTAATTTACGGAATTCCGTTTTCTATAATAAATTAAATTTGCATTAAAAACTTCTCTATTCGTTTACTAGGTAGCCGGTTATTTGATTGTGCTATTGTAAAACTAACATTTAATGAGTAAATAATAATTATGACGTGATTGTGATACTTTTTTTTTATTTACGACTGGTAATTAAATAGTGACCGAATTAAACGAGGTGCAATAAGGAATAATTATTAATTAATTTATTTATTTTTTTTTGATTTTTTGTTTATAATTAGTTTCTTTCGAAACGATTTTTTGCAAATGGAAGAAAAATGCTGATTGTTGTTAAAAATTCGTAACTTAAGACTTTAAACTTTTAAATCTTATTAGTTTGACCTTTTGAATTACATCCAATTTAATCCAGTTTCATTGTTTTTTTTCTCTCTTTCTTTCTCTCTCTCTATTACAGTTCTTCGACCTTGCTTTCTGTTTGATAAGGGATGAATAAATGCACGTGTATCAGAAAGACCAAACAAACGTATAATCGTTTCCTTTTTCCTTCGGTTTTCCTCGGTGTCGAAAAAGAAGAAGAAAATGACAACGTGCGGACGGAAATGTGGTAGAGAAAAGTGATTGCAGACTATTGAACTGGAAGTCGTCATCATTTCCGACTATCATTCGCCATAGTGCGCGGAATTGATTATTGACACGGACATCATGGCGACATTAATATGGAAATTGTTTTCGAGAAGTTATTACGGGATTCAGATGGGTTCTAAGTATCTTTTCAGCCACCAATCTAAGGTAGAGTATTGTTTTTATATACACTATTTTTAATTTTAATAATAATTTTCTTTCTGTCGATTGTTTGTGTGGTCGTGGTCGCTTTTCGTAGAATGTGTTATGCTATTTGACATTAGTAAGAAAACAGAAAAGTTATGGTATAGTTGTGGTGAAAGTACAGGTTATGTTTCCGAAATTCCGAGCATCAAAACTCTTTCCCTGCTAGTACGAAAAATGCGGCAGGCAAGTTTCGACAAACTAAGAGCCTAGATCTTAATCTAGAAAGATCTAGAAAATCTTAATAAACTAAAATTTCCGATTTCTTATTTTTATTTTTGGTAGTTTTTACTAAGTATTTTTTTTTTTTTTTTATAATTTCTGAAAGCCAAAATCCATACGAAAATTTTATTAGCATTATTATTGTTATTCTAATCGGGATAATGACCCAAATTCCTACTGAAATAATTTGGTACCTTACTTAAATTTTGCTGAATCACAGCGCAATTTGGCAAATCAGTTTAAAAAAAATTGTTTTAGGTCTATGTGATGTTAAATAATTTATATTTAATTTTTTTTTTAAGTTAAATTAAAAAAAAATTAATAAGAAGTAATAAGTCCCCTTCTTCTTGCTTTTTTTTTTTTTAACGAGTTGTAGTAGGCGTTCTTTAATAAGCAAAACTAATAAACGAGCGCGACAAGTCTTAAATATAATCTATTACAAGAATAATATTGTTAAATAATTTGTTCCCTATTTTATGGCTAAAATGGTGATTTTCAGGTGTGGTTTTTAAGGGTGTTGGTCGTGATGCAACTGCGTGATAGCCAGCCCACCCTATTACTTAGCTATTGGCTACCTGAACTCTACCTACCTGTATTACTGTGACTTAAAGTCGCACGTAAACACAAAACTCATTTTCATTTTAAGTATCGAGAATTATTCGCAAACAGGTTGGCCATCGGAATGTGAAGCGTAGTTTACGCGAGTTGTTGGTTGGAAAAGAAACACTTTGGTGGGGTAGATAGGAATTTATTTTCTCGATTCCGTTTTTTTTTTTTTTTTAAATTTATTAAATAAATATCACGTAAGTGCGGAAAGAAAGGCAACAAAATATATTAAGTTTGATAGGTTCGCTTGAAAAGTACGAGTAAAATACGCGTTGAAAATGTTATGACTGTCCTAATGGCACGGTTGCGAGGGATCAAGTTAGTGGCATAGATATCTAGTGAAAATATTGCCATGTAGGTGGAAAATCAAATGGGTTTTATTTAAGTTAAGTGATAATGTTTTTTGTTTGTATTAGATCACTTTTTAACCTATTTTTACTTTTTGACATTGCTGTTTTTATTAGAATTATTATTATTATTATTATTTTTTTTTTGAAAGTAAAAGTGAGACAAGATTTAAAAAAATAGATTTGAAATTTACAGTACAGTACTTGAATTTCCGGATCTTTATTGCTCCGGAAGTGTTAAATATTAACATGTGCATTTACTTATGTACAGTATTACTATTAGTTCTACTCTAAAAAATAATGATACATTTTATGTTATTTTTTAAGTAAATGTTTAATGACGCCGAAGAATCATCCATAAATATTCAAACAAATCGTTTTTAATCTTTGCATAACCGGAATATTAAATTTTAATTACTCGTATTTTTTAATTTTTTTTCTGATTTTTTTAAATATGTGGATGATGCTTTTACGGTTTCGTATTAATTTCGTAAAACCCTTGTTAAACGACTGAAAGTTGATCGGTTAAGAGAGGAAATCGGTAAATATGGAGTTTACATGTTAAAATAATACATGTAATAAATTTAATAATAAGCATTGTGTGTACTGTATGGATTTTTGTTCATCATTTTACATTAGCCATTAGAAAATGACAATTTAATTGGAGGAAAACACAAATTATTTTCTGAAAATTCTCGGTTAATAGAGATTTTACCGTATACTGTATTGGATACAGTTTTTACTGTAGACATTTTTTACTTGAAATCTTTTTTTTTTTTTTTAGTAAATAAATCGTTATGCGTTTCTTACTGCTTTTTTTATACAGTAGTAATTGTTTTTTTTAAATTAATTTCCATTCGGAGGTGTAAAAGTAGAGTAATCTACAGTTATTGCAACTAACTGTTAGTAATTAATTTTTCAAATGCTTTTAATTATTTTACGATAGATATGAAAAGAATAACTTTGAAATTTTTTTTAAATTTGCTTGAGAATCTATTCCTTAACGGAACTATTTTTTTTTTTAGAATCTATTTTTACTTTTTGACATTGCTGTTTTTACTTGAAATCTTTATTTTGTTAAGTAAAAGTGAGCTTTGAGTGTTATTTTTTCCTGAATTTCCGGATCATTATTGTTTCCGGAAGTAGTTAAGTGTTGAATTTACTAGCGCATTTGCCTAAGTTTATGCTATCAAATACATAACTAAATTCTCTCGCCATAAACTGGTCGAGTGACACAGCGAAAACAGAAATGAATTGTGGGTGGTTTCAACTCGTGCGCAATCTTTCACTTGCATCTACACTTGTGTCTCTTTTTTTTCTTCTTTCGATTCTTCCGTTGCCGGAGGGAAAAACAAATATAAGGTAATGTTATTTGATAGCGAACTTACCTCAGATGTTCATACATCTCAGATCTGACTAAATTAGAGAAACCGCCGAATTCTTAATGTGTTGTGTATCAGATAAATCAAGTCGAGTGCGACCTTTTTCGGCGTTGATTCGCGGGATTAGATTCATGATTTTCTTCTTTTAATGAATAACCTTTTTTTAAGTGAAGGAAGAATTGGAAGAGAACGAAAAAAAAAAAAATGTTGGGTTATCCGGAATCTTTATTGAAATTTAAGATAATTGTTAAATTGTAGGTATCTGGTAACAATAGTTTCGCACCGCGATTGAGTTTTTTTTTTTGCGTGTGCGAGTTGACCAAGTTGAGATAGTTTTGTTTCGGAAATAAAATTCGGCTATTTTGAGACTAGGTCAAACGGTTAGTCTGACCTAAAATACACGCAGAGTTGGGAATTGAATGAGATCGGAGATGATGAGGAAGGAAAAGTTTGTCGGAGGATGATGATGATGCTCCGACACGTGGATCAACTTCAAAATTAATTTTTTTTTTTCTGTATCTTTGTTAAAAAAAAGTTTATTAGTTTTAAGAATGGATTCCGAATAAATAGTTTCACTTTGACTGTCAGTAAATTATAGTTATCTAAATTAGAGTGGGCAATAAAACGTTCAAGTTGTTGTTTTGTTGAGATAGTGATTAAAAGATAAAAACGAATTTGGCGGAATTTTGTTACAGTTAAGTTAATGGAACGAGGAAATCGAAGTGAAATTGATGATCGATTTGTAGTTGACTGAATCCGTAAGGTGAATTTTTGTCGTCTTTGATGTTAAAAATTCCTCCATTTTTCGTGACAGTAGTAGTAATTTTAACGAAGAGTTCAATTTTCTCATATGATTAATAATTATTACTACTGTACATTAGTTATTTTTCAGCTATTTAATTACAAAATTATTTGAAATAGACTGTAACATTATAATAAATAAAATAACTTAAATTAATTTTAATTTTGTATTGTTAATTTAAATAGTTTATTTTTTTAAAATTTAAAATTACATGCTCCTATGTGTTAATGTTTCACATAACTTTTTGTTAAAGGTTACATCTTTTTTTGAATATACTGTAATAGTTTCATCAGTTTTTGAAAAAAATTTGTGTTTGCAAAAGCATTGTATATTTTATGCGTTGTTCAGCTACATAGTGAATTATATGTGTAAATATACAAAGCAAATTTTAATTACTGTATTTGGTGTAACTTGCTTGGAAATTGAAGATTAATCGATCAAAATAATAAAAACGTAATGCTCTTTGGCATTACTGTATTTAAATGATTATTAGAGACCTTGCGCTTAACGTCCGTACACGACGTTGAGTACGATTAGTACGTTAACTTGTGAAGTGACGTCATCTGATAACTTGCGAAAAGGGCCGACATAGGATACATTGCTAAACGCAAGTTATCAGATGACGTCACTTCACAAGTTAACGTACTAATCGTACTTAACGTCGTGTACGGGACGTTAAGCGCAAGGTCTCTATTGACCCCCAAGGACGCTTAATCCGGGACCTGCATGAAACAAATTAAAATTCACCTCAAATAATGCTTTACGTACAATAAGTGGTTCTAAATAATAACATTAAAGTACTTTATTTTCGATTCCTTCAATAATGCATTTAATTTTTATGTAATCGCATTAAATGAATCAAAGATTTGCATAATATTTCACGCCCAAAAGAAATTCGACAACTTAACCCGTAAAATATGTTAGGGAGAAAAAAATGTACTCATATTGCAAACCATTAAAAATGATACGGCGTTTCATACTGTATTTACTGTAATAATACAGAAGAAGTGTTTCGCACCCTTGGCAATTTCCCCATGTAATAATAGCAAAATGCGCGCAAGTGTAATTTTTCTGAAGGGAAACTAAACACCTGTCAATTTGCAATCATTTTCAACGATCGAAGTTAACCAAAAACTTGGTTAATTTGATCCTGGACGAAATTGGATTCAGGAATAAGGCTGGCATCTCGTTACACCCAACCCAGCACGAACACTCGCTGTTGTTATATGATCCGTGCCACGCTCAAACCATCCAGGGGGTCAAAACCATCTTATTCAATTTCAAATTATTTAACTTTTTTTTTTCTCTCTCTCTCTCTTTAAATCTTTGGATTGAAATTTATGCAAAAGGTCAGAAGGTCGAAGAGGTTATGGTTCTCGAAAAAGTCGACGGATCTCAAGTTATGTTTTATGAGAGGAAATACCGCACACACAATCGTGTTTATAATAAATTAAAATTTTAAACTTCCAATATTTGTGTTAACATTACATCATTATTCTCAACCTCTTAAAAAAGATTTAACAATGAGATAAATTATGCAGTTTATAATTAGGCGATCATCAAGTGCGATAATAAATTGTTCAAAGAGGTCACTAGTGTCGAGCGATGGCAATAAAAAAAAAAAAAAAAAAACATCAGCTGCTTTCAAAATTGATTAATCACTTAGCCAAAAGTTTCACTGATAATCAAACTTTTAACACCCTATTTTTTAAATTTTTTTCTTGGCTAAACCTCGAAATATATTTTTATTCTCAAAATTCTTTTTTTTCTGTAATTTAAGAGTACAAATTTGTTGCAGATAGGTGTGCATGCAGCTTGCTAATTTGTAACTTAATTAATTAAGCAATATACAATTTCAAAAAATAATAAAAAAAAAAATTAATTTAAGCTTCATAACAGTCAATGTTAACAATAACAGTATTGTTAAAAATTGTTATATTTTTCGTATATACAGTACATGTACAAACAATGTACCACAGACTCATATGCATACATTATGATTTGTAATAGATAATATTATACTGTAATTATTTTCAAATACGTAATTAATATTGTGCTGTACTTTTAAAGTATCTCAACGTTTTATTTGGGTAATGTCCAGTTTATCTACATGCAATCGCTTTTTTTTTTAATTTTCATTTTACTTGCAGAGTTTAATCACCGGAGTTCAAAAAAAAAAAAAAAAAAAACATCGAGACAAAAACCTATAAAGTTATAGCCGTTTAACGATCAATTTTTCCATAAAACCATTTTTTTTTTACTGAACTCAGGTGATCAAACTCTATTAGAGAAATGAAAATCGACAACATAATATTATAGTGTATAGCTAAACTGAATTCTATCCTTTTATTTTTGTTAAATTGTATTGATTTAGGTTTTCTGAATACAGTACAATGAATGAGCTCATTAATATGCTATTTTTCACATTAACATAATCCAATTTTTTTACGCTGAAGATATAAACACAAAAAATAAATATTAAATATATTTATTACCGGTATTTAAAAACCAAGTTTACTTTGGTACTTATTATACTTCGCCGGAAGTTAGCATTAACTTAACCCGTGAATGAATTTACTGTAATGTAATTTAAAATTTATCACTTTCTTTATTCATTCTTTACCGTGTCTAGCTTTCAAAACTTAGTAACGCTCATTTATTATTTGAATAAGTAAAAAAAAAAACCAACACAGGATTTTGCAATTTTGTGAAACTATGAGTACCTATTTTAAAGACGCTATTAAATAATGTATTTCACTTATTGGAATAAGTTACCCACTTCATAAAATGACAAACAAAAGTACTTACGATAATCTTTTAGTTTAGTAATGCAGTAATAAAAATTCTATTGTCTTACAAGAGTACGAGCTTTAAACATCATTTCTAATGCAGGAAGTTCTATACACGGCAGTGAAGACGCTTTAACTTAACCCCCCAATGGTGCATACATTTCGTTATCATCTTTCGAAGATAATATTTTGAATATCTGACCTGAGTTTGCTGCTTTGATTGTTGAAACTTTAATTGTCGATCATATTCTTCCAAAGTAACATTAAAAGCCCTTGTCCTTCGATCTAATTCCCCTTGTAATTTAGCAATCTGATTGATGAGCACTCTCTCACGTTGACTTTGCGTCACAATTAGATCGTAAAGCAATTTCTCCAAAGCTGCCATCCTCTGCTGCATCTCCTCGGCACTTAGCTCATGATGATTTCTCCTCCTGCTCGATTTGTGATGAGCCTGAGACGAGGCTTTAATCCCGCCGACCTGATCGTCTCGTCTCCCCGTCTCACGCTCTAAAGTTGACGGCGAACGCAATCGATGCTCTTCGCTCATTTTGATTTTTTCTCTCTCTCTCTCTCTTTCGTTTTGTTAGATAACAGCCGAAAGCAAAATAACGTGTGCTGCCTCGTTCGATCTAGCACATTCTCCGGAGATTTCCTTAGATGGCGGGAAAACGACACTAATTGACCTCTAGGAACGCACAGACAATTTCACCACGTTACCCGCCGCCAGACACCCGGTCTATGCCAAGAAGGACTATGGCTCGAATGAAAATAAAAAGAGAGAAGGGGACAAGGAACATGCTGAATCACTCGTGCGCGTGCGTTGAATAGCTGATTTTCTCTCCCCCCTCCCTCTCTTTTCAGCTACCAGCAGTGCCGGATTGAAGGGCAAGGGGCCATTAAAAAACATCTCACCCTTAAACTCCTCCCACACAATCAACTTCCATCAAAAATAATCGAATTTCCTCAAAGAAAACAATAATAAAAAAAAAAAGTGATAAAACTAAATTCTTCGTGGGAGATATGAAATTATATTTTTTTTCGTAGAAGAGAGAAAGTTTGAACTAATAATTCTTAATGCATTTTTTTAAGTTTCCTCTAAGGCTTGTTTTATATAAAACATTAAATTATAATTAATTAAGATACGGTATGCAATTTGTGCCGGACTACAATAATTGTTATACTTCTCTACGCCCACCCCCTCCCTCCTACCCTCACTCGCTGCCATCGCCTCAAATATTTGTTATAGAAATAATGACATTGCAAAATACGAGTACCGGTAATTTAATTTATCGGCGATTTCAAGAATTTCTCAAGCCATTTATAAATTATTATCATTAACTTGGTAAATGCATAAGTGAGGGACATAAAAATTTTAAAATAATGCTATAGAGCTTTTAATTTAAAATTAAATTTCCGAGAAACGTAAAGACATGCTTTTAAGATTTTCCTACTATTAAAACTTAGCTACCAGTAATTTTAAAATTAGACCGTTGCTAAGCAACTGTCATTACTAGGTAAGTCCTATTTAATGCTTTTACGAGTTTCGGAATGTTTAGTATAAAATACAGTAAAGGAAATTTATAAAATAAAGGAAATTAAATTTGTTAAATAAGGAAATTAACGAATCTTAGTTTCCTTTCGTTCAACGTCCAAACTCAATTCGCGCATGTGACATTTGCCTGGAATAAGTTCTATTCTGATTCATTGGGAGAAGGAACCACATCAGGTAAAACTCCTAATAAACTAAGCCTCAAGAGCATAGAATAATGTCTACTGGATCGTAATAATTATGTGCCGTAGTTGTGAATAGGGGAGCGTTTAAATGGGAACATCAGAGGCCCAGATGTCAAAATAAGACTACATGGAGAAATTATGAAATCATCAAAGCAAATGAAATCTGCCTCATTTACTTAACCTAACCAAAACCGTTATAAAAACCTAGGGGGAAAATATGGGCGGGGGGAGGAGGAGGAGATGGTCTTGAAAAACCGGGCATATTTGGACAAAAAAGAATGAGCGTACTGGGGGTAGAAAATGACAAACATCTTTTATGGACGACCCTAACAGCTGACAAGCAACAAACGATCAAAAACTTGAGATTTTGTTTAGATTTTGTTATTAAATAGCTGGGCTTGCAAGATTTTCTTAAATATACTTCCGGTATATTAAATCACCGTCAACTAATAATTAAATTACATGAATATCGCTAACATTAATAATACATGCACACTCAATCGCGATGCAGCATTTTAATAAAATTATTGTATAGCTTCCCTTTATTTTCAATAAGTACTGAACAGGTAACACAAAATTTCGAATGATGAAATTTTCTGTATAATGATTATGTCCAGGATTTCAATTTCTTATGGGATTAACCGCAACGCGGCATATTGTCGGAACCAATTACCCGCGCTAATCGAGGTATTACTGCACACCTAAATTTTTTAATTCTTTTTCTTTTCTTCTTTTTTTAAAAAAATTGCATTCTTTATTAGGTTCTTTACTTAGATTAAAATAGATTAATTTAAAATGTTGATAAATTAAGGCTCGAATAATGCGGACACTTGAATAATCGCAAATGGGAAAATATTCTTTCGTTGGAAATAATACTGAATAAACAGTATAATGCATTAAAGTGTACTACCCATTTCGAAGATCACTTTAATTTTCAAAAAAATCTGCCAAAGATTCAATTGAAATCAGCAATTTAATATTATATAAAACGGTTTGTAGATGGCGCCACTAACGGTAGCATTTGTACTACTATTATTATCCAACTTCGCACCGCCAAATTTATAATAAAACTGTAACAATATTATGTCATGTACTCGTAATTACAATTTAGTGTTTTACGAAATAATATTAAAAAAACGATGGAAATCTTCCCCCCTCTCCTTCCGGTTTTTGGCCTTTTTTTTTTTTTTTTTTTGTAAATACAAACGTTTTTTAAAACAAAAAAATAATTATTAAAATTAAAAGCTAAAATCATTCGCAACAGCAACAAAAGCTAATTTTTTTATCGTGTCATCACCTTTTGAAGTTAACATCGTAATAAGAATCAATAAAAAACAAATTAAAGTATCATGACACAAACATTACCGGCCGGTGACCGGGAACAACGAACAATGCCCTTGAATAATATGCAGCATTTACCAGCATGCACAATAATATTCCCGTAATCTCTTAAATCCCTTAATCTTCATTTTTTTTAATAAAAAAAAATATACCCTGTATCCTATATGATACAAGACTGCTAATAAAATTTTTTTAATACACTAAAACTGGTTGCAGTATGTTTCGAGTTAAATAATCTTTGTACTGTTACTGTAGTTCGTAAACAAAATAATATACTGTATGAAACACAAGAATAGATCTACTGTACATTAGCTCTCTTCACTTTTAAAATAATGTTTCCTAATATTTTGTGAAATGTAAAGCGCAAAATAAAAACATGTGCGTGAATAGTACCTAGTTAGTAAGTGTCCAATAAACTTAGTACAGTACAGTAGATTTATTTATTAATTTCATGTTTAGTAACAAATATTGTTTTGTTTTTTTGAAAAAATACTCTTGTAGAAACATTAAATACTGGTAAGCGAATTTGTAATACGGAAATAAAAATATGTAAACAATTTCATTTTGCAAACACGAGTCAATGACTTTATAAACAATAATAATAAGAAGAAAAAAACTTTTTTTTTATCAAAATAAAAGGGCAACATTATCACAATAGAAATACATGTCTGCGAGTCGGTTTAAGCAAGAAATATAGTAGAATCAAAAAGATAAATGAGGACGAAACGATAAACTCGAATACTATTAAAATTTAAGCAAATAGGCGTTTAACTTATATATGGGAGGAAAATGCAATATGCAGTACCAGTATCTAAAGTCCAAAACTATTTAATCAACAAAAAAAAAAATTGAATTTTACACTTTGAGAAAGCAAATTTTCTTTTTCTGCCATTCAATTAGTCGCGACTTAATGTCATCGCGATAAAAATATAAAAAGGAAAGGTTTATTTACCCTTTTGTACGATAATAATTATTATTAATGTTGTAGCGATCATTATTCTACCCCCCTCCCTCCCGATACAGTATCATCGCATTTTGTGGGTCACATGCTCAAAAACGATCCGGTTCCACCGGCGCATGGAGAGAGAAAACAACAAGAACCTTGAATGCATCTACCCTGAACTTTGCACCCAGATTACTAATCCCACCCATGGCTCAGCCAACCGGAGAATATCATAACTTGGTGATAAATGTTTTTGCGTGACGAAATCTCCGCAACGTTCTGATAAGTTTCAAAATGGAACAAGTAATGGATTCGTGCAGTTCGGATAGTGGTGAAAGTGGTGGGAGAAGTTCGATTGACAGTTTGAAATCCAGAAGAACAAAACAGCATACCGGTACCAATTTTAATACGCAGAGACTTATTTGGAGCAATCAAGAGGTATTCAAAACATTGGAAATACAGTAATATCATAATAATAATTATTGTAACGTATACGTGGATTTTGAATCATCTCCCACGTGTTTGAAGTCAGTATTGCGCAATTCATGGGTTAACAAACAAAGCTACCTGATGAGTTAATCAGGCACACCGGTTTATTATACAGTCTTATGCTTAGAATGTTTTTTTATGTTTTTTTTTTAAAAAGTTTGAATAAACGGTTAAATGAACTTGAATAACCTTTTAACTTCAATGAAGATAAACATTTTTAAAAAAGAAAAAAACATGATTGTACATTAATAATTAGATAAGATGTTTTGAAAGAGGTTATATTCCGATACACTGTACTGTATGGACATTCAATATTAAAATTTTCTATTTCCAAGGATTTAGTGTATAATGTACATCATATGATTTAGTAAGTACTATACCAATAGCGAGGTGCTGTATCTGGTTACCGGTCGTGTTTACGTTTTCCAAAATCACATGACATTGTTAAGAAAAATAAACCGTAATCTATACTAAATCTAAGTCTAATTTTGATTCATTAAAGAAAAAATGAATATTTCATTTGTAAAATTTGAATCAAATTAATCAGAAAACTATTTAAGAGATGATCCTAATACATTAAAGATCCTTTTAAAATGTAATGTTTTTTCTTTTCAGTTTATTTACGTAGGACAAGAATGTCAATCA
The DNA here is from genome assembly GCA_034692225.1 of Polydesmus complanatus. NCBI lineage: Eukaryota > Metazoa > Arthropoda > Diplopoda > Polydesmida > Polydesmidae > Polydesmus > Polydesmus complanatus. The sequence continues at coordinate 44,490 of JAQGAZ010000497.1, read as the reverse complement.
ATTCCCGACTCGACCGCAATTCGTTACGGAACAACCAGTCGGCGATTGGATCTCACTTTTAATAATTTTAGGTAAATCATTGTTATTTTAGTAAACAATCCCAAAAATGTCTAACACTGATATTCGTTTTTAGTTCACTCAAATTTTTACATCATTTCAACATTTTAGAAGAACTGATAGTGGATAATAATCAACTGGCAGATTCGATTAAATTTCCATTAATGATGCAACTGAGGACACTTTCGCTTAACAAAAATAATGTAAACATACTCTCAATTGCTGAGCATTGCAAAATAAATGGTAAAAATAATTAATTGCGTCTAGATAATGGATTTAGAATCTTTATTAGACAAGATCAACTCTTCATTGCCAAAATTGCAGTATCTCAGCTTATTAGGTAATCCAGCCTGTCCAAATCAACTTTCTTGCTCGGATAGGGATGAGGAAGACTATTATAGATATAGGTAATTTCTTACAATACAATTATTATTATTGTACGCTACCTTCAGTTTCCAAACAAATTCGGGTACTGTATTCGTTAACTGTTCATTTTTTTGAATTTTTCTTAGACTGCGTGTGATTTATCGAGTGCCTACATTGAATTTCTTAGATTCAAGTCCTATCAAAAACACTGAACGAATAAATGCTCAACGTAACGGACCATTCACAAGAATTTTCAAACCGAAAACGACATCAAATGTGAGTTAATTTGTGCAACAGAAAATGAAGCATCAACGCGGTTTTTTGATTATCAACTGAAATAATTATTTATTTAAAATTATTATTACAATTGCAATCAATTAAATAATCCTTTTTCTTACGTACAAAATGACAGTCTATACTGAATTAATTGCTCAAAACATTATCATATTTTCATATTCTACAGATTCGGAACGACTCTTCTGATGATTCTGACGAAGAAGTAAAAAGAAGATATACCCCACTCCCCGTTACTCCTGTTGATAATACAGATCATAAAGGTTCAAAAACCGTCACTGAAAAATTTACAAACAATTAATTTATACAAATTCTATTAAACAGGGGCTTACGGAATCTGTCGTTATAAATATTTGGGACTTCATTCAGAAGGTAATCGTTTTATTAGAAATAACGACCTCTAAAAGAGTCTAAACTGTTTCAACGTAAGATGTTATTCGGCTGCAAAATTTTCTTTTAACTCTCACTTTTAAAATTTCAATCTACACTGTAATAGCAGAGCTATTGAATAATCATTGACGATGCGCTTATTTACCATTATCATATTGCGAATGGAAAAATTTTTTTTTTTTTAAATATACATATCAAATTTGTTATTCATTTCCTATATTTGTGAGTATCTACTGTAGGCCTATGTTTTAAAAAAACTCAAAACTTGATTGGTCATAAATTTCTTCAAAGAATATGCTGTCCTCCCCAAACCAATATATTTGTCATTTGTTTTGATTTTATCTGTGTATGTTAAATCTTTTTTATGTAAAATAGCTCATGCTTTCTCTAATAAAACCTGATTTTAATAATTTGTTTAATTCAAATTTTATTCCAATTCTACTAAGACTGAAGGTATATGTACTGTTCTGTATTTTGAAACTTTTTTTAAAAATCTTTTTTAGTTGACAATAACCGCAAAACGTTGGTAATACAGAAGTATCAGTTCATGTACTTCAAAATTATTTCAAAAGAAAATTTGGTTACAACGAAAGAAACTTCGGACAAAACGAACAAACTTTTAATCTTGCACCAGACTTAATTTTGTTAAAATATAATATTACTGCACTTTACATTTGCATTTCGTTGTTACCAAATTTTTAATATTCTGATATTAAAGTTTGATGGTACATGACTTTACAGTATCAAGAAAGATTTTACCAAACGAGATTAAATTTTCTTAATGCTGACGATTTTATCTTTTTTACTAAGCACAAGTAAGATCAGAATAAAGCGAGATCTTCTGGTTCTTACGAAAAAATAGCGAAGGAGCGATTAAAACATATTAAGGATTTTTGGAAATACAGTACCGTATAAAATGACATTAAAAAAAAATTGCGCAATTAATATTATTCTGAGAAAAGGTTCTGAATAGTGTAGTTTTGAGTGTATTTACGCACTCCCAGAATCCGATTATTATCTAATAATAATAATTATGTAAAACCAGTATACATTGTACTTCGAAAAATTGCGAAACCAAGCCACAGTTGACCAATATTAGTCTAACCACATAATTTATCACGACCATTAGTTTGATTCATTCATCACTACACGTGTCATCATCAACTTTGTGCGTGATTACCAAAATTAATTAATGTTACTGTTGCAGGCTAGTAACACAGGATAAGTGATGCTAAGTAACAAAAATAAATTTGTGAATATAAATAGAATAACTATCACAATATCACCCATATCATATGAAGCGTAAAAATTAAATTGATTCCATAAAAACTCGTATATAAACCCAAACGAAACAATGCAGAATTATAAAATAAAACTGAATTCTCCTCAACATGACTGCTTCCATAATTCGGCTTGTTTTTTTAACTGGTGTGGCTCTTGCATGGTTATCCGATCAATCAATTCACGGTCAGCCGATGGGTTTAGACTCATTCGATACAGTGGTAACTAGTCTTTCAATAACTATTTTATTTAATTTGTAATATGAGTTACGTCATTTAGGTGCAGCAATTGGAAAATAGTGGTAAATCTAACGAAGAAGTTCGAAACTACATTGATGCGATGTTTAATTTGATCGATGTGGCGAGAAATGATCAATTACCGGAGTCCGGCGATCTAAACCAGGAGCCAATGAACGTTGAAGAGCATGTCAAGAAAAGATCTCGTAAGATCAAAATTATTAATTAAAGTAGGTCTAATTGTATGCGCAATTTATAAGTTGATTTTTTTTAGGTGTATGTCCCTTCAAGATATGCCCGCTTAATAACCGATACGGATAAATTAAACGCAAAATGACTAATATAAACAAGTAACCAAATGTACATGTATACTGATTTAACAATAAACATCACTATTTAATAAAGATTAAAACGATTGATTTATTATCGAAACCAATTTTATAAAAATTATTAAGTTTCATGGTTTTAATTTATAAGCTATTCTACAAGAAAATAGAAAAAATGTTTCTGGTGAATGCTTTTAAGCTTTCCTTTTAAAAAATAACTTCCAGTAAAAACAATTAAACATTATAGCCTTATAGGTAATATTAAAAATAAAATTAATAGCATTAAAAATAAACTTTGATTACTCCTTCCGCATTCTTTTTTTCGTTCAAAATACTGATTTTTACGAAGTACTTATTAAAAATTCAGGAAATTCAAAATTTTTTAAAAAAAAAAAAAACATCGTCAGAATAATAGCCAAAATTCTTTGCCATTCTTAAATTTCATTTTATTCTGTTCGTGAAAAACTATTTAGGTGTAGAAACAGAGATTCCATTAATTAATATTACATTTCTGAGCGGGAAATAAAAGTAATAAAAACTGTTAAATCACGCCATTTTTTGAGTTGGCTTGCAATTAATCCGTTCTATTAGAATAGCGTCGGAAAAGCAACAAAGATGTTCCTACAAAAGATGATAAAATTTAACGAGAATATCGTGCGCCTTTTCTTTTCATCTTCCAAACATTTTCTCACCATACTCCTCCCCTTATTATGGAAAAGGTGGAGTATTATGTCGGAAAAGAAAGATTTCAAAAGTACAAAAACAATTCTTTTAAAGATACTGTAAATCATAAAAAAAAACTGAAAAACGAATGCTGTGTTTGAAAATTTGGATAAGCAAGTGAAGCCAAATTGAACGGATTTTTAACCTGATAATAAAGACAGCAGTTGAACACTTTCACAAAATACAAACAACTATGTTGACTATAGTCATTTATTTTATATCCTATAGTAATTACTGACCTATTTCAATTTCTATACAAAAATATTTTTCGGAAGATACAACTTGAAGTATATAAAGAGAAACTTCATTAAAAAAATCACTTCAAAAATCGGGAACGCTATTAGGAGAGATGTTTTTCTACATGATGGCGCTCAGGGTAACTTAAAATATTTTATTTATTACAATTATTTAAAATAATATTTATTTAGAATCTTAGAAGTTAGAACTAATTAAATTATCATCTGTATTTTTGTTGACTATAATAATTTTAGATATGCTTCCTTTCACTAACGATAACTTGTGTTTCAATGACCACCCAAGAAAAACAAATAAGTCGAAATGATAACTATCAAAGGTCGGGTGCCTACGCTCCGGAACCGTACGAGGCAAGTTAACGAGAATTAAAAAAAAATTTTTTAATTTAAAATAAATTGTTCTAGGCCCGCGATTACAAGTTTTCTTACTCCGTAAAAGATGAGCCCACGTACAATCATCAAACTAGAGCAGAAAACAAATACGGAGATACGGTGACCGGTCACTATTCGGTTTTAGAACCAACAGGAAATTTAAGAGTAGTGAAATACATCGCGGACGATTACGGGTTTCGAGCTGACGTGCAAAACCAAGGGGGCTACGGTCCGGGATACAACCCGGGAAAACCATCTCATAGAAGTGCCGATGCGCCACCTCACTCTGGTCCGCACCATTTACCAAGTTCTAGAGCCCAAACTTACATTCAGAAACCGAAAATGGAAGCTCTGCATCAACTACCCCCTCCACCAGTGCTTAAACAAATGGGTCCACCACGAAATCCCCACCCGCAATTGTACAATCGTCCACCAGTTATGAAACAAGCGAGAAGAACCGCAAAGAAACAATCTCACAAAAGACCTCAAATGAACCGCCGACCACCAGGAATCATTCCTGTCCCTTTATATAATCGTCCAGAAAGACTTAATAAGCAAATGCCTCGCCCCATATATAATCGCCCACCTCCGCAATTTTCCCCTTCATTGCATACTTATGCTAATACAGGCTTTATAATGCATTGATTCGTTCACTCAACCATGTACGAGTACACCTGATTCCAGTGCATACATACAGTGTCTGCTGCAGTTTTAAAATTATACTTGGGCATTACGTTTGAAATTTTTTTTTAAAAAAAACTTGAACACTCAGTCACTGATGATCTAGCTACTCGACTATAAATTATTTCCAATTCTATAGTTTCGTTCACCAAAAGGAATCTACATTACTCTGACATCTACATATCCAAAAACACCAATGTTTTTTTTTTTTTTAAATTATAATAGGATACCGGTACTAATTAAATGTCTAAAATTACTGTGTTATGCTGCACATAAAGTAATAGCACTTAATGACAATGCTTTATCCCGTACGCCTATTACAGTACCGGTATTGTAAAAAAAAATTATTTTATATGTCGAAGTGATTTTATAATGTTGGCACCTGGCAATAATAACAAAAAAATATTATAAAACGGTGTAATTTTAAATAGGGAAGTGGGAAAATAACCTTCGTTTAAGTTAACTATACTCTATTAAATTTATTGGAATTTGCTTTCTTTAAACATTTTTTTAAACATACAAATCGATCATTACATACATGCCCTATTATGTCAAAACCAGGTACCTGCATAATGCTGAATACCAGTACGTAAACTTAAAAATTCCCCGATAATCAAAAATTATAATACGCTCGACCAAACTGCTAAAAAATAATCCTTAAGTAACAATAATAATAAAAATAAATCGTACAAAAAACATTAATAAACTTACTGCATCAAATACCGTACTGTATAAATCAGGGCTTAACATTATTTTTTGGAAATTAAAATTTCAGTTTTTTTTCCTATTTGTTTTTTTTTTTTATTTTTTATTCACTATTACACAATTATTATGATACTGCATTCTATTTAAATGTATGATAAAAGTTCTCTAGCGTAGCGCCCCTTTATTTTATCACTAAATATTCAAATTTATTAATTCCATATTCCTAAAAAATAATAATTAGTGTTCACTAAATTGAATTGCGATGTTAATTTTATAGTTAATTATACAGTACTGGTAACATAAGTCAGTATTCATCCAAATTACACAAGAATTACAACGCAGAACAGAATGGAAAACTTGAAATTCGACTCTTTTCTTATTTCACTAAACTTTCACTGCTCTCAATTTGACTGCGCGTTCATAATGAACACGTGTGTAGTGTAAAGTTGGCCCGAGTTAAAAATAACCACCTTTAGTTTCAAAAACCAGTCTTTCGCTGGTTATGCGTGATCAAGATCGCAACTAAAATCTTCTTCACATTTTTAAATTTGCCGTTGTAACCATTTTTTTTTATTTTTAAAAAAACCTCACAAACCGCGTAAAATAATCTCAAATTAAAATGGATATGCGACAAGCGCAAAATCAATTTCAACAAATCTTCGATGGATTGCGGAGAAAACATAAGGAGGAATTTTTACATTGGATTTTTGAAACTGTGGGAAGAAGTGCATTTGGTAAGTAAACATAAATCCATAAGTTATAATAAACAACTTAATACATTTTCTGCAATGCAAATTCTTACGTCAATAAACAAAATATCTAAAGTTAAAGCTATATTAGTAATTCATTCTAATTGTGTAAAATAATTTAAAAATTGCCTTGTAAAAATGAGTACCTAATATTATTACTAATAAATTGTATATGTAATTGCTCATTAAATTAATAGCTAATTTAATTTTAAAAAAATCTTTTCGTAATACTGTATTTCTAATTCAGATTCTAATCTTAAAAATAAATACTGTACATGTAAATGCAAACTATCTTTAGCATTCTTCTGTAATTTAAAGTTTACCATCCCACATCCAATACATGTACCGTAAATATTTATGAAGAAATACACAAAAAAGTTTCCTCGAAAATCTAAAAGAAAAAAAATGCGAGGATAATTTCTTCTTGCCAAAATTTAAATTTGTTTTGAAACAAGGTGAACAACATGAGTAACGCACCATTCTGGTTGCGTTACTCGATGAAGCTTTTTTCTGTCTTTTCTTTTTATAGAATAGGATAACACACCCCATCTATTAAATCTGTCATTGGTGCCAAATGTTTGTTTGAAATAATCATCTACTATAATTAAAAAATAAAAACCTGATTTAATGTTTTCATGAAAAAGCTTCTCTGAAAAGATCACTTTCCAATAAACGTACAGTAATTTAATTATATTTCATAGTTTCATTCATGTTTTTTGTATCGATGCGTATCATTCCTTACTGTTACTATCAATATGCCAAATACATGTACAGTATAAAGATTGCTGCCAGCAAAATCTGCAATAATTTCGTTTCAGTTAAAACAAATCATTTATTATTTTTGCACTTTCAAATAAATTCTTAGCAAATCAAAATTAATTCTTATGAAACTTTATACTTGATCATAAACTAAAAATTTGACTATGCAAAAAAAATTTAATTTTCCGATTTCCAATAATTTCGACAACTCTTTGGAACCTTCAACAATCAACCCCGAGTACAAAAACCTGGAAATGGAATTGGCACAACCCGTTATTTTATTGAGTTATCCAAAAAATAAAATATAGCATCTTAAACCTATTTAATTGTAACTGGTTTCAAGTAATAATTACGGTAATATTATTTCAAGAATCTCTAGCTGACAGGATGCAAAATTCTGATGTTAAATTATCTGAAATTATTAACGACCTCCGAGAAGTTATGCCAATGAGCGGTATATTGGACACGGAAAACATTGTTATTCCAAAATCAGGAATGGTAAATAATTTTAAAATGAAAGTGAAATTTTACAAATGTATTTCAATGCTTGTTTCCATAGCACGCTGAGTTTGATCCGAAACACACAATTCCACTGGATGCATTTCTCTATGACGATTTTATGCTCGAACAAATGTGCGAAGATGGGAAATTGAATCGAAATTACTGCAAAGATTGCAACTCAAATAACACTGCTCCTTTAAGTAATTATTTAACTTTAGATTCATTAACTTTTAATGATATCAACTACCAATATAATTCTTGTCAATTCTAAGCTTTCATTTCTCACTCCATGTCAAAAAGGCGTTTACAACACATGTACATGGCATTATTACCAGATCTTCAAGGAAAAAGGGTTTTGGACATTGGCTCTCGCCTAGGAAACGTTTTATACGGTGTATAAACAGTCACATTTTCTAATAAAATCGAATATAAATTAAAACCATTTTACCCATAATAAATTACTATTAATGAAATAAAAACTTTCAGGGATATATCTTTAGCAGTGCTCGGAAACTAGTAGGAATTGAAATTAACCCCGACTTTTGCGCCATGCAAAATCAAATGGTGGAAAAATATAGTCTAAGCGATCGCATTCAGGTAATTAACAGCTACCATCACGTAACAATAACATTATTATAACGTAGAAATCATTACTTTTACTAGGTTATATGTGATGACATCAGAAACAGACCGGATATTATTCGTGACGCCGATGTGATTATCGCTCATTCAGTTACCGATTTCTTTTTACCTCACGATGAGCATTTAAGCTTTTGGAAATGCTTATACGAAAACTCGAAAAACAGCGAAAAATTATTGGTAACCACTCCAAGTATCGATAAAGCTTTGGCATTATTTAAAGTAAGCAATTTTCAAACCCCTTAATTTCAAGCCATTTGTTTAAGAAACTTAATTTACAGAATGACATCGACATTAGTTCGTGGGTAACCCCTGTTCAAAATCCTCGTCTAATGGAAATGGAAGCCATACCAGATCCTGAATTTGCCGAACTTAAAGTATATCAGTGTCAATAGTTGTTGCCCTCCGATATTACTAATAAAATATATAGTCTACATTACGGTACTAAAAATAAATTTTCACACAACTGGAACGTTATAATATTATACTAACATAAAATTAATATGTCAATTTTAAAAATTTTGTAATGATGTGGCGTTTTAATTTACTCTGGAGTAAAATGTTATTTTTACTTACAATTAAAAATTTTATCTAGTCAGAGAAAAATATGGTAGTCACAATTTATAATTATTGTCATTATAAAATAAATGATACCGGTGCTTAAATTAACCCATAGTACAATAAATTGTGATAAACTGATGCTAACATTTTAAAGTAGGCTACTGTAGCAAAATTAATCAATAATACCTGGTAAATAGTTCTTAAACCTACTCAAATATAACCTAAATAATGTTTGGGCGATCCTTGAAATTACAGCCTCGCTGCTTTGTAAAAAATACTAGTACGCAGTGAATCGTGGCATTGAAATCGTTAACGGACATAAAATATCTGAAATTATCCACAGATTTATACACAATATGAAACGAATTCACAAGATAACAGTTCCGATTTTAACCAGGCGTTGTTTTAACTCTGGCGGAAATTTAATAAACTACCGGTACTTTTTCAACTTTACACCGCGTTATAAAATACACTCAATATATCATTCTAAATAAAATTCTAACTAAAAGAATTAAGAAATTCAGTTTTTCTTACCTTAATAAGATGCTTAGCCACAAATTCCAAATTTTGCAGAGTTCTTGTTTGAAAAATATAAGTTTAATTCAATCTATTGGCCTATTTGAGAAAAAAAAAAAATCGTTTTAATTACATTCTTGTCTCAGAATATTAAAATCTTATTACCACTAAATAGTGTACAAGTCAACTATTTTTTAATCGCTTTTAAATTCTTTGACGGAATATGACGAAATGCTTTAGTCCAATCACCAGTGTTCTTGAAATCCAACATTATTCTAATAACCTGCTGCAACGGTAAACTTTTGTTGCCTGCTCCCCAACTAAAAACACAAGCAGACAAATAAATAATTATTATGAAAAACCAAACTTTATTTTTTAAATTACTTGAGATATTGTTCTAGAGGAAATCTTGCAGTTCGAATTTTATTTTCTTCAGCTTTTATCAATGATACTGGCGTTGTGCGACTCTTATCAACAAGTGCGCCAATAATATAAATCGCGTCAAAATCAAATTCGGTCATACATTCCTCACTATGCGGACTCAGATATACTAATTTCTCCCTTGGAAAGAGATTCATGTAACTTTCACCCGTAACGTTCACGAAGCAAGAGGAGGAATAGAGGTAGGGCATAGCCTTCAACAAGTACTCGTGATAAGCCGCTTCCTTATTCACGTTACAGAAGTGCAAATCAAACGGTTGCCTATAAAATATTAAGGATTAATATTAATAATAAACGTATTGTAAATTACAAGCTAATTCAAATTTACCTATCTTTTCTGTTGGTGGAGTATACATCAGCGAGTTGTACTGCGCAATTAACGTTCTCCCTTCTTGACATGCAATCAGAATAACTGAGATCCAAAATTAATTTCTCTCCAAACAGTCTGGCTTGGCATAGATTTGAGTTGTACGCATGCGTCTGTGTGGCGGGTGTTAGCATAAGAAACAAATTATTTTTCCCCAAACCGTATTCCAAACCGTCAAACGGTTGCACTTTAGCCTTCTCTTTTTGGTTCTTTCGATACTCTTCCGTCAATAATCGTTTTCCAGCTTGCCTTTCTTTTCTACGGTTTTTCGTTAGTTCGTTAGTGGTTAAAAATTGGTAAAATCGCAGTCTTTTCAAAAGACTTCTTAATTCAAAGATAGCCTTCCAGTGATGATCAGAAATGTACGTGGGAATAGTGCGGCCAGATCGTTTTAACTCTTTAAGCTCTGTTACGGCCGCTTGAATATGAATTTTCTCTTCAAAACATAGACTTTTTAGAAAATCTGAAGAAGGTTCAGGCACATCCTCTTCGGTTACTTTTGTTAATGATTCGTTACCTATTGTCGTATTAATTTCAACATTTCCGTGATCAGCAGCTGGCTCCTTAGTCTGACCGTTAAACTTTGAATAAGAAAAAGCACGTTTATTATAATATTTGAAACCCAGTAAACAGTGCTCGGGTGGCTTCGCACGCTTGACGACACACGACGTTAACACAGAAAATGCTTTTGAAGTAAACGAGGGATTTGCAGCAAACGTGTGGATGCTAAAAATAAATTTTTAAAATAAATAAACATTTATACTTTACTTGAAAACGTCTTTATACGTCAAAAGTTTACTTACATTTTCATATTTTTAAACTTTCCTCGTACGGACCGCATCATTCTGATAAAAATGATTGTGAGGTGAACTTGCGAAGAAGCATACAGCTAGAGGTCACGTGATCAAGTGTGACCAGATCGTCATGATGTCATTTTTACGTTTTCTGCTGCCATTGGTTGAACCGCAGAAGGAAGGAAATTTGAATTCTACAATAAAGTTGAAATTTGTTAGCCTTTTATCTCGGTTGCAGTAATAAAATAATATATTAATATCATACCACGTACGTGTACCTATTTTAATAAGAACAGGTAATTGAAATATTTGTTTGTATAGTTTTTAGAAGGGAATAGTAAAAGAAATTTGTTTTTCTCAAAATTAATCAAACTGACTGCTATTAACTCAGACTCTCAGAGCACAATATTATACTGTTTAACTAGTATCCTTGCTTGGAAAACAGGTGAAATTTTTTTTTAATTTTATTGTCATAAACCTTTAATTTTACATAAAATATATTAATACAGTATAATAAATGATATAGTAAATTACTTGTACAAGGGCACTCTCCCTTGCAATATTATTATCTATTTATTTAATATCAAATTTCATTCGAATTTCAAACAATTCATAAAAAAAAAGAAACTGTAGCTTATTATGGTTATTACATATCATGCAAAGAAGTTGTCCTCGGTTGCAATGAAGCGAAAATAAATAATGGTTTTAAAATTATTTCAAAATACTGTACTGCATTTCTCGTGGGATGCTAGCTAAGGTAAAATTATGGCGTCCGAGGAAAAAATAAATTTTGTGACTTTCTCGCCATTTCGATTACAGCAAAGATTTTTTTGGAGAAAGATCTAATTTATCTTTACTCCATAGAAATCTAATAAGTTGTTCAACTACAGTAGCCTACATGTACAGTATTTAACTCTATAATATTAATTTTATGATAGCAATTATAATTATTACTGTATATGTTTTCTTTGGTAGGGGTACGTCCCCCGATAAGTTGTTAGGGGGCAAAAATTATTTTTGTCCGCGGCCTCAAGAAAATGTCGAGATTTTAAATACAATTTTGATCATACGAGCACGTAGGCTGATACAGCCTATTATAATAACAATTTAATTGATGTAGCTTTTACTTTTACACGGTACATTACCTTAGTGTAAGTGTTATGAATCGGTTCAGAGAACAAAATTATGTCAGAAAAAAAAAATTGTGGCAAAATTTAAAAAATTAATTGCAAAGGAAAATAGTTAGAATTAGAATTTTCCGCAACATAAAATGATCGAGATAAAATTTTAGACGATTAAAGGTTTCGGCAAAACAATTTTCGAGTTTTATTTCCCTTTTATTGCGTCCTAAACTTACGTCGAAAACTATTCTGAGTAGCCTAGGCTATATCATATTTCTTCGTGTAAAAGTCATACGTTTCAAATTTACTCACATTGACACTGTAATTATTGAGCAAAGGTTGTGTGAAATTAATGAACCTTGCAAAAAATGTCACGATTTATGATAAATAATACATACAGAGGTTTTATAACTACTGTAATGATAATTAAATGCACTGCATCAGCAATTGTATATTTTATTTTTATTAATAAAAAAAAAACATTTCACAAACTATTACAAAAAAAAAGAGAGAAAAACTTCTTACTAAGAATACTAATAATATCGCTGACCGCTATAAAAATTTGTATAAAAATTTAATTAAAAAAAAATAAAGTCAAAATGTACATATACAATGTTAATATAATGCATCTCGGAATTGGTCATCGTAATTTCCTGAATAAAATTTATCGTTGTCTTTATCGTACGGACTTCCGAAATAAGCGGACAAATCACCCGCTCCTGGGTAAACTCCCCTCACTTCTCCCCCTCCGGTGTAACTGCAATCTTCCGTCACTCCTCCGTAACCGTCGCTCCTCACGCACACTTCGCACTTCATTTTTGGCTTACTTTTATCTTTCTCTTTTTTCCCGTCGTCGTAAGGCGAATATGCGTCGAAATCTTTGTAAACGACTTTGCAATTTTTCTTTGCTTTACTTCCGCTTCCTTTTCCACTTTCGGCAACATGAGTGGTGGGTGCGGCCTCTACTCTCTCATCGGTTCCTCGGGGATAATCGTGTCGCGTATCGCTCGAACCTTTATAATGGTCGCTGTCGTAAGATTTGCCTTTCCCACCGTCTCCAGAGTGTCCTCCTTTGCCGCTCGAGCCTCCACCTCCGCCGTAATCGTCCGAGTTGTAGCATCCGTAACTGTAGCTGAAGAAGGGATTTTTGCATAAAGATTCGTAACTAGGTTCGCTATACCTGCTTCCGCTGCTTTTACTTCCGGATCCGTAACCTCCGTAGTCGGGATATCCGCCGCCGTAATTACCGCCTCCGTAACTACCATATGGATCGTAACCCCCATAACCGCCACCTCCATAATTACCTCCGCTTCCGCCACCGTAGTCACCACCTCTTCCTTCATTTCCACCGTAGCCGCCGCCTGATCCTCCGTGACCACCTCCTCCGTGACCACCTCCTCCGTGACCACCTCCCCCGTGACTACTTCCTCCTCCTCCGTGACCACCGCCATTTTTCGGGCTGTCATAGTTCTTTTCGTTAGCCGAGCTGTAGTCGTATGACCTTTGACCATGATGTCCAGGATTATCTTGTTCGTAGTCGCATTGTTCCGAGAAAGCGCCTCCTTTTCCACACACCTTGCACTTCATTTTACCTTTATACGTGATTTTACAAGAAGATTTTTCGGTTTGTTCGGCGTTTCCCGAAGGCTCTTCATAACCCTGTCCACCCTGTCCATTGTCGCCTTCGTAATTATCGTATTGTTGCGGTTGATGGCTCTGCTGGTGAGACGATTTCTTCTCCGGAAGTTGGTAATTGAGGTAGGGAGCGTGTCCTTTGCCAGCGTAGACTTTATCCCCATGACTGGTAGTAGGAGATGCGGCTACTTGATCCACTGGAGTGAAATTGCAATTTTCGGTAAACCCGCCGTTGTTGTAAGGGTCGTTTCGGTTACCGCAAACTTGACAAGTCATCATCTTATAATGTCCTCCGCTGTGTTCGTAAGGCATCGCTTTCTGAATTGTCTGACATCGGCGTTGAGGCTGAGCCTGTGACACTTTTTTGTTAGACGAGCCCTTCGCTTGTTGATCTTCAACTTTCTTGCCATCTTGGCTGTTGCCATTGGAATTATGATAGTCGTCGTACGTTGGGTACAGATGATAATTTTCGCTGGATGAAAATACGGGGTCTGCGCCGAGTCTGGCGGAATAAGAGGAACGTTTGGAAAATGTAAAATAATGAGGAGGGATTTCTTCTTTTTCTTCTTCAATTACAGGCGGTTCCTGTTTCTCCGCAACGGTGTAATTTGAGGGTAATTTCGTAGCCAGTGGATGTTGCTGGTGTTTCCTGGTCTTTCGGCGGCGTGGATGACGTCTTCTTTTAGTGACTGATTTCTCGCTGGGTTGAGCCGATAAAACGGAAGTGGTGTTGATATTCGATGACTGAGGTTGAATCAAAGGCTTCTCGACTAATTTTAATGGAGCAACCGAAGTGGGATTTGCGGTAGTAGTCGTTCTTCGTTTAGTGACGGTGGTTGTAGAGTTGGAGCCACTGACAGTCGATTGTCTTCGCAAATGAGACGCGCAGACTTCCAACGTAAACAATCCGATAAAAATTAAAAACCAAACAAATGCCTAAAAAAGGATAATAATAATAATAATGAATTTCAGATTTTGTAAAAAGTTAATTATACGTCGAGATTAATTAACGGATGATTAATGCGTTAATTAAAGTCGAGGATAATCTTAAATTTGGTGAGAAACGAGTATTTACCCTCTGACGCGCCATTTTAAATCCTTATGTTTTCGATATTCGTTTTAAAGAATTTGCAAGTATTGGATGCGATGATGTTGCTGAGATAAATCTCTTTAAGATTGTGCGCCGATTCGACTCTAAACGCCTACTTTTGTACACTCGGTGACGACGTGACGGTGTTCCACGTTAATTCACAACATCAACCAACAACAGCGAAATGATGATTTTTTCTCCTTTCACCGAAATTAAACGAATTGAAACCGAGTGAACGACCCACATTGCTCTACGACTCGCTTCTCTTCGCCTTCTGCAAAATTGCAATTAAATGTTACAGCGCAGCAACTTTCACGTCACAGCGTAACACCGACACCATTGATAAAAAAAAAGTTGGCGAAAATAATAAAGATCTCTCAACGTTATTTAAAAATTTAATCGTCGCATTTAACTCGCACCATTTATTTTCACAAATCCAACACCGTTTAAGTGAGCAGTCATTCAAACAATATGTTAATTGTTGCTAGATAGTAATTCTTTTAATTGCACCGGCAAGCGATTTCATTTTTATGGTGACGTCACTTCTTAAAAATGATAATAAAATCATGGAAAACACGTGTACAGTGTAGTACGAGCATATTATTATTATTATTTTTTTTTTAATTTTGAATTCAGAATAAAATTTAAAAAAATAATAAAATGGATCAAAATAAAAATGAACCATTGTTGATTTTTTTTTTAACTTGTGAAAAGATGTTTTTTCATTTAAAAATTTTAAGCTTTCTAAATCCATGACATATTCATAATTTGGCAATGCAAAACTATTGGAGTAACTAATAGTTATTTGATTGCATCAATTTCAATTTAAAAAAAAAAAAAACATTTTACATGTAAATTGTATGCAACAACATGATTAAGCATTTTATTACATTTTTATCAGGTGTCTGTGGGATATATTTGCTGGAAAATTTCAAATTACATGCTTTTAGCTTTTAATTTTAAGATAAGTTACTATATTTCACATTTTGCAATTTTTTTCTACAAGTAAATAAATGAAATGCATCAGCATAATAAGCAAAAAATTAATTCGCTTTAACAAATATAAAAATATAATATTAAAATACATTTTTCAATAAATCATAAGAATTGCAAATTATTACGAGTGCATTACTTGTAAGTTTGAAACTAGAGTTTTAACTTAAGCAATACGGTACAATACTATGAGCTTACATGTACAAAATAATACGCAAGCTTGTACGGTAATAGGCCTACCGCATAGGCTGCATTTTAATATTATAGCCAAGGTTTTTGGAGTTATTGATAGCAATAATTATTTTTGATCGATTTAAAGAATTTTCAAATTTTCATGTCGCCGCTAAATGGAACAATTAATTAAACAAAATTTGTATAGTTAATTTTAAGTGATTTTTAGCATAAAAAATAATCTTGTGCAATGTAAAAATTTAGAATTTTACTGTAGTCCACTAGTTTTTCAATACGCCGTACGGTAATCTTATTATACTTTACATTAATTTTGAATAGGCCCTACCGGTAATAAAATAATAATAATGATAACCTATATTTCTGAGTAATAAGTGCATTAATTTTAAAATGCTTAATTTGGGTGTGTTGATACTAATTTTTAAAGTTGTAAAAACCTTACACATTTTAATATTACTGTATCGCAAATTTTAAGCATATGTCGCTTTGGGGAATATCACACAAATTAGAAATTTAGATATTGCATTTATAACGCTATTAATATTAAATTAATATTAAAATTTATATATATATATTTTTTTTTCAATAAAAAAAAAGGGCGGACAAAAGAGATGAAACCTCCTTGCACAGAAAAGCTTATGCATAAATTAATATCTTGACAATTGTTACAGATCAATACTTCTATTAAAATTATTATAAAGTATGATAATTAACTTTAAACTAGGTTAAATTTTTATCGTTAAATATTAATAAATATTTTTAACAAATTATTAAACACCCAAGTTCAACTTTCGGTTCGTGAACCGCTACGAATATTTTTGCAAATAAAAGATTAATAAAAATTGAAATAATGGTTAAATTTAAACGACTAGATTAAATTATGCATACCATATAATATGATAATATGTTTACCCAGTCCCTTAGGTGTACAGATGAACTATATCTGTCAACATATCAGCAAAGCTGATCAATCCGTACAATTAAGTACCGGTAATTATAATTTTAAAAAATATATGCCTACATTAATAATTTTTTCGTAAACACTGTGGCAAAATGTGCGACAAAAATAATCAGTTGCATCCCAGATTGACTCTAAATAGAAAACTAAAATCTAACTATGTTTACTTTCTCTCAAGAAAGGTTAAAAAAGTTTACACAATAACAAAAACAATAATTGTTTTGGTTTTAAGTGACAACTTTTTAATTTCTTAATCTTCAACAAAACTCACTTTCCTTTTTTTTTTTTTTAAAAAAAATCTATAATAATAATTATTGTTCACCTATTTTTTTTTTTTTTTTTTTTAATTTTCTGTCGGTACTACATGTATATGTCGCTAATTTGTAATGGGAAAAACATTTAAAGGCGTTTAATTAAACTTAAAAATCTAAGCAGGAAATTGAAAGAAAAAAACAGTTAATTTTGTTAAAATTTAAACGATTAATTAATAATCTAATTCAACGACGATATCTCGTTCTAACACATGCGCAATGAGAAATACAAGCGTAAAAGTAAAAATCATCTTACGCTCTGAATAATTCACTAAAATTGCAAAATCAAAAAAAAAAAAAAAATCATTAGCAGAAAAAGCTAACGACAAACTGTAATTTGTTAAAGTTAAAAATGAATCACAAAAGAGGCGCGATTATATTCTCAGTGATTTACAATATTTAAATCTTTAGTACAAGTGTAAAAAATTGGTATAATACGCGGAACCGTTTTTTTTATTGAACGACCTCTCAGATTAAAAAGTTAATGTAAAAGGTGAAAAGTGTTTCCGATTGTATTCGTTTACATTGTTGTCAAACTGTTTCAAGGTTTCATAAGGCGTGGTTTTCGGTAATAGTCAAAATCGGTATTCAAAAAAAATTTTTTTTTTTTTATCTTTTAAAAATAAAATCAATTAAAAAATTTATGAATATAAAAAAAAAAAAAGGATTTTTATCAATTTTCAAAAAATCAATATATTTGGAAATTTATACATGCGCAATCGATCATGCACTGCTTAAAAATCCCCCAACAATTTTTTTTAACGCAACCTGAACAATCATTAGATTTGGCCAAAGAGCATTGTGTTGCAAAATTAAAAAGATATTCCGACTCATTGAATTCCTATAATACATAAATAAATTAAAGCAAAAAAAAAAAAAAGTGTAAAATTCGTTAAATTGTTGTACCGACAGCCACCGAAAAAATACTATTGGTCCAAGCTAATTTTTCTACAAAAGATAAACAGGCGCTAAAAAAAAAAATTTTTCCAACACTTTGGTTTGGACTATTAATCAGCTAAATAATTGGTGTGAGTAAAGCTAACCATTTTTTTTTTCTTCTTCATAATACACTTCGGTATAGCATTAAATTGGAAGATGAAATAAATGGGGTTGAATTGCACGACCGAATTAACAAATGAATGTTTTTAGTGAGTAAGTTTACCAATATTAAAATTAAATTTACACCATTCCTCCCTTCACCCTCTCCCACCCTCCACTACCTAACACCTTGCTTTTCAATTTCCCACCAATATTGAAATTTAAGTATAAATAGACTCGAATTTAAATTTAGAAATCATTCCACTCACCGTTCTCTTCTTCTTCATATCTCAAAGGTTTGCTTTAAAATTTTATTCTTAATTTTATAAACATTTAATGCATTCAAAATATTATACGGTATTAGATGAATAAGCTTTTGCTGGCTTGTTTGGGCTTGTGCCTGAGCTTGGGAGTGATTGTCCAATCGGCACCCACTGAGGTCGAAACTGATGATAAGAAAGAAATCGCCGCGGCGGAAGATTTAGAAGCCGCGGCTACCGGATACGGGGGTTACGGAGGCGGTGGTGGAGGAGGAGGACACGGAGGTGGAGGATACGGACACGGACCCAGCCATTACGGCAGCCACGGGTAAGTCATCGATTAAAAATATAAACCAAAAATATTCTAAACTCCTCTTTTCGACAGACATCGAGGTTACGGTGGAGAACACGGAGATCACGGATACTACGACGATCATTACGGCGGACATGGTAAAAGCCATCGAAACCACGGGCAAAACCAATACGGAGGACGAGGCCATTCCGGAAATCATTACGGAAACCACGGCTATCACGATAGAGGACACAACAACGACGGTTACAAAAATGTTCACCACAAGGAAGAATACGGTCATCACGGAAGATATCATGATAACGCTCGAAACAAGAAATATCACGATAACCACCACGGTGGCCAACGTTATCATGATGATCACCACGGACGATACTACGATGACCATGGTCACTACGGAGGAACCAAACGAGGACACAGTGGACAAGGTGGACACCACAATAAGAATTATTATGGCAATGGCGGCAGCAGCTATGGTCACGGCGGTGGCGGTCATGGAGGTGGAGGCCATGGCGGCGGTGGATACGGAGGATATTAAATCACAGCATTTTAAATATATTATATTTATTCTATTGATAAATATTTTAGATATGTCTATAACCAATATCAAAAACAAAAATTACATAATATATCGCAAGCATACTGTATATTATTTTAACGCATTAAATAAATTAATATGAAAATGAACATAATGTTTGGCCGTTTTATTTTTTATTATTATTAAAATAATTCTAAAACGTTTTATCTTTAAAACTTCACGACTCGTAAATTTAGTTTTATGAGTATGTACTGCTAGATAACGATGTATAATTTTGTGAAAAGTATGGTTTTATAATTATGCATATTATGACTACATTATTTAACAATACTGGAAGTAACTGATTTTTTCTACTACTCTCCAACAAAATAAATACTGAACAGTAACTGAAGTAAGAAACTTAATTTTTGAATCTTGCAATTTTGAACTTATTTATTTCAAAATATGTGCGAATGCCAAAATGTTTTAGTAATTTTTAAAGAAATTACCAAAAAAACCCGCATTTAAAGATAACATTTCACAAACTTTATTGTAAAGAAGAGAAATAATCAGATTACAATATAGAGAATCTGCAGTTATCATTTTTTATTAATTCTTATGCTTAACTCCATTAATTTTATTATGTCGTCATTAAAATTGCATGCAGTTAATAAAGTTATGAAAAAAATTGTTTGTATTTTTTATTAAAAAATGCTTACTTATGACGTCATTACGATTAATTAATTCACTTTTTTAACTGCTTACAATAAACATAAAAATTTTAATTTTTACGTCATAACTTCATAAGAACGAGCAAAAAAGCTTATTAGCAAATTCTTGAATAAAACTTTTAATAAAATTTAAGGACTTTATTAATAAAACTTAAAGCCTTTATTAATAAAATTTAAAAACTTTACACTGTTTACAGTGTTAATAAAAATTATGTTTTGTAAAAAGCTTAGAAGACTTTTTATAACTATCATTTTAGCATCATTCAAGCCCTTTTTAATAAAATTAATTTTAGCCTACTTGTATTTTCTTTTCAAATCAATAATTGTTGATTTTTAAATAAAAAAAAAAATGCAGTTGTAAAAAATGTAAATTTAGGGCGTAGACCGTAAACGTAAAAAAAAACTTAAAACAATTGATACTTTTTTATTGTCATTTGATTTTCAATTTAAAATAAAAGCAAATTAGTACAGTATATTATTCTAATACTCGAACAAATTAAATAATATTAAAAAAAATCTAATAAACTTTTTTGCATACTGTAATCACAAAAAATAATTTTGATGTTCAAATCGTAAAAAGTTTAACAAAATAATTGTAATGTACTGTAAGTGTAAACGTATGTAAATAGCCACGTTTTGTAACATTCATTTCCTCTCTTACTAATTATTCAATCTTGTACTTTCTTTTTGAGAAAAGCACAACAAAATGAATTATTATTTTGAACATAACTTTTAGAATAATATCGTATGCTTTTCTTTAAAAATACTGTAGGGTGTATCTTTATAGTTTTAAAAATAAAATTTTGCTGTAACCGCAAGTAAATGCAAAAATATAGCCTTCTTTAATTTTATTAAAGTGATTTAGAATTTTACAACGCCATCGTATCCATCACTGTGGTCATAGCAGCTATTAACACCACCATTATAGTTACCAGTGATGGTATACGATGTCCTTTTCGGCCGTTGAATTCAATATTAGTTCCGCCAAAATAGAGAAAAAAAATATAACTCATTAAATTTTAATAATAATACACGCATATAAATAATTAAACAATAATATATAAATGATTGAAAAAAATTTAAATATAAAACTCGTTAAATTGCTGCGCCGACAGCCACCTATAATATTCGATTAGTCCAAGCCGATTTTTCTTCGAAAGATAAATAGATTAAAAAATATTTCCAACCTTTTGGCTTGGACTATTAACCAGCTAAATAATTGTTGTGAGTAAAGCGGGCAATTTTTTTGTGTGCAGCATTAAATGGAAGATGAAATAAATGGGGCTGGAGTTGCACGACCGAATTAACAAATGAAAATTGTTAGTGAAAAGATTTACCAATACTGTATAACCCTCCCCCCCACCCCTCCACTCACCGACCTACCTAACATTCCAATCGCCCAAAGAATATAGAAACTGAGTATAAATAGACTCGAATTTAAATTTAGAAATCATTCCACTCACCGTTCTCTTCTACTTCAAATCTCAAAAGGTTTACTTTACTTTCAATATTTATATTCATAATCTTAAAATATTAAAAAAAAAATTCTAAATATTTAGATGAATAAGCTTCTGCTAGTTTGCTTGGGCTTGTGCCTGAGCTTAGCGGTGATCGTCCAGTCGGCACCCACTGAAGCTGAAACCGACGATAAGAAAGAAATCGCCGCAACGGAAGATTTAGAAGCCGCTGCAACCGGACACGGAGGTGGAGGAGGAGGATACGGACACGGACCCAGCCACTACGGCAGCCACGGGTAAACCATCCATTAACAATTTAACTTGTTTTCGTTAAAGTATGTTGCTTTTTAATTAAAATTTGTCACCAAAATTTCTCGACAGACATCGAGGTTACGGAGGAGAACACGGAGATCACGGATATTACGACGATTACTACGGCGGACACGGCAAAAGCCATCGAAACCACGGACAAAACCGATACGGAGGACAAGGCCATTCCGGAAATCACTACGGAAACCACGGTTATCACGACAGAGGACACAACAACAACGGATACAAAAACGTGTACCACAAGGAAGAATACGGTCATCATGGAAGATATCATGATAACGCAAGAAACAAGAAATATCACGATAACCATCACGGTGACCAGCGTTATCACGATGACCATCACGGACGATACTACGATGACCACGGTCACTACGGTGGAAGCAAGCGAGGACACAGTGGACAAGGTGGACACCACAACAATAATTATTATGGTAACGGTGGCAAAAGTTATGGTCACGGAGGTGGCGGCCATGGAGGTGGAGGCCACGGAGGATATTAAATCATCGAATTTTACTTTTATTATATTTATTCTATTGATGAGATATTTTAGATACTTCTTAAACAATATCGAATAAATTGCAAGCAGAACTTTTTCATAAATTTCTGATCATATAATAATAATTATTATTCTAATGACATAATTACTGTATTATGCCGCATAGGCAAAAAAAAAAAAACTTAATCTCAAACTCTCCATCTCGTCGTAAACATCCTGTATATTATTTTTTAATACATTGAATAAATTAATATATAAATGAATATTGCCTTTCTATATTTTGTTTTAAATGTCAAAATAATTGAAGTTGTTTAGAATTTTTTATTAATAAAACTACTCATCCATACAAGTCAAAATTATTCCTTTTCTGATATTTTATCAATGTACAAGTTGTACAATGTGTCAATGGGTCCTAATGAAGGTTTTAAGCCTTGAGAATTTAAAAAAATTACTTTTTCTACTCTAAATATCATAAATAATTAACAGGTATTTGTAATAACAAAAAAAAAAAAAAAAAAAAAAAAAATTAAAAGAATTGAACTCCGTGTCACGGTAATTTGTGCCACTTTCGCAAAAATAATCGGAGTGGTAATTACTAAATACAAAATTCAAAATGGGTTTAATGGCGTCAAGTTATGCCAAGAAGGGTTAGACTTGCCATCAGTATAATCATTATGTAAAAAAAAATTAATGATATAATTTTCGGTACGGTATGTTGCTAATAATGCAATTTAAAAAAAAATGAACCAAAAAAAACAATTAATTTACATTTTACTCGTACTTAAGAAGCGCTTTAAATTCTCATAATTTATATTAAACAACCCCAAAAACTCAAAAACGCAGTTTGGTTATCATTTTCTGGTAAATTTTTGTCTTATTAACTGTTTTTACCAGAAAAAAAATGCAAATAAATTTTAATAAGATAACTTGAACACCAGGCGAGCAATCCCAATGTTGACTTCCCAATTCACTACATGATATCATTTAAATTACAACATGCAGTGAATTACTTACAATTACGTCAAGTCCTTGAAGTAGTTAAAAATTAATTCCTTTACAATGAATATAAAAAAAAACATGTACATTTAAAAAAATCGATCACATAGATTATATGGATCAATAAATCGTAATTTAAATACTTGCCATTATTTTTTAACGGCTACGATTATTCACCAATTTAAGAAATAGACCATTAGAAAATTGCACATAAAAAAAAAAATACGTTTTTTCTTAAAAAAAAAAAAAAAACTATATTTTTAAAATGGACAATTTTCCAAATAATTTACTTCTAAGTGTGTGAGATATTAGTGAGTTTGAGGGAAAGCATTTTTTCTGGTTCGCGCAAGCTTAACTTCACTTCTTATGACGTAACAACATAAATTATGTTCGTTACAAACAGTTAACAAAGAAAACGAACTATTTTTAAAGCTTTAATGGCATCATGAATAAATTTTTTTGTTAAAACTACACTCATAGCAGTTTTTTCATAAAATTCTTATCTTATCATAAAATGTTAATGACGTCATGAGCATAAAAACAAAACGAAATACCTAAAAGAGGTTATAATATTACGGTATGTTAAATTCTTATTTTCTGTCAATTTTAATGCCTAATTTATAATTTAAAAGTGACAATTTAAAGTGACTAAGTAGACTATTGATGATTTAGTTTCCAACCATTTAGTCCAACCAATGTTTTTAAGTAATATCGCGTCAAATCGCATAATATGCATAGGCCTACAGCATAAAAATATATTATCGAAAACGAATCATTTATTATAATATCAAAACCACAAAAAAATAAATTCTTGTACGGTTACGTTTATATTAAACAAATTAATGCTAGTTCCTATAAAACACAACACAATTATTGTAAAATAAATTAAAATTTATTCAATGCGTTAAAATCACATACAAGAGTAGATTACGAATGATTATTACATAATAATATTATACTCTAAAGTGCCTCAAATACTCAAAAAATGTAAAATATTGCAAACTAACGTAATAAATAAAACAAATAACTTAATTTAGTATCCTCCATAGCCGCCCCCGCCGTAGCCACCGCCTCCATGGCCTCCACCGCCTCCATGGCCTCCTCCACCACCTCCATGGCCTCCTCCACCGCCACCATGGCCATAGCTGCTACCGCCATCATCATGGTAATTGTTAGCATGATGCCCTCCTCGGCCGTTGTGACCTCGATTGGTTCCACCATAGTGACCGTTGTCATCGTAATATCTACCGTGATGATCGTCGTGATAACGATCTCCACCGTGATGGTTATCGTGATACTTCTTGTTCCTGGCGTTATCGTGATACCGTCCGTGATGACCGGATTCTTCCTTGTGGTGAACATTTTTGTATCCGTCGTTATTGTGCCCTTGATCGTGATATCCGTGATTGCCGTAGTGGTTTCCGGAATTACCATGTCCTCCGTATCTGCTTTGGCCGTGATTTGCGTGGCTATTACCGTGTCCACCGTAATGATCGCCGTAGTAGCCGTGATCCCCGTGTTCACCTCCATAGCCATTATGTCTAAAATCAAGTTGGTTGTTTCTTTAAGACGGCGTTATACATTAAGTAACGAAAAACTTACCCTGAACTGCCGTAATGACTTGGGCCGCCATAACCGCCGCCACCTCCCCCGTAACCACCGCCCCCTCCTCCGTAACCAGTAGCAGATGTTTCTAAGTCCTCCGTTGTTGCAATTTCGGTTTTGTCGCCATTCGTAGGTGCAGATTGAACGGTTAAAAGTAGGCTCAGACACAAGCCGAAGCTTGCAATTAATATTCTATTCATCCGAACAAGTAAAATTTAACTAGTAAAGAAATGAATTTGCAGCGAACGCCGAGTGATATGATTTTCATTCGCAATGTTTGGTCTATATATACCCCAAAACAAAAGTTTGGTGAGAAATTAGTTGTGCAGACAAATGAGTGTGGGTGGGAGGTGTAAAAGATGACTTCAATTTTCAAATTACAGTATTGGTAAATCAATTTTAAAAATTTTCCTTGCTAAATCGGCCATGTAACTGCAACCTCATTTATTTTTACATATTCAAGTAAAAAAAAAATAAAATATATTACTCAATT
The DNA here is from genome assembly GCA_034692225.1 of Polydesmus complanatus. Classification (NCBI taxonomy): domain Eukaryota; kingdom Metazoa; phylum Arthropoda; class Diplopoda; order Polydesmida; family Polydesmidae; genus Polydesmus; species Polydesmus complanatus. Next base: position 18,948 of record JAQGAZ010000497.1, on the reverse strand, counting down.
TACCCATAGCAATTATTTAGATGATTAATCGTCCAAAAGAAAAAGTTAAATTTTTTATTATCTGTTTTGAAGACATTTTTTCGAAAAATTTCGTCTCAGTGTAAAATTTATCGTTTTTTTTTTATTTATAAAATACCGGTTGAATAACTTTACTTTCTTTTTGAATTACATTAATTTAGCATTTAAAAAAAAAATAATGTATTTTTTTTAGTCAATTTGGTCACACGCCGTTATTATTCTAAAAGGAAATTACCTTATTATTTTAATAAGTGCGATTAATTAGATTTTTCTCGTTCTTTATTGGTCCCCTTTACAATAAATTGTCGAGCCACTTAAAAATAAAAACAGTTAAGAATTTAAAATTGCGTCAATAAGCAAAAATTGAATTAAGTTTTAAAAAATATAAATTTAATAACCAATTTAAAAGGAATTCAATTTTAATTATTATTCCTTCTTAACCTTTTTGATTAAAATTGATAATTTTTTTTTAAAACATTAATCGATACATTTTTTTTTTAATACAGTTGTGTATGCATTACAGATAAAGATAAAAGCAAATTAAAAAAAAAATAAGGTTTGCCTTTAACTTTTAATTCTAAATTTAAAAAAAATGCAAAAGTTTAGCTGCAAGAACAAGAAATAGATAAAAGATAGTTGAAGTTTTTTTAAAAAAAAACACACACACAAAATCACCCTTGCACAAAATTGTGATAAAATTTCTACAAAACCCATCAATTCTGCGTTAAATTCTTGTTTATATTTCCTAGAAACAACTTTTCTGAGTATCCTACTGATCTCATCTTCACGTGGAATTGAATAATTGTTGCTATGACAACAATTCGTAAATTTAACGTGCAATTGAGATGAGTCGAATCAATAATCACGTTGCTCTCCGATCAGACAACATGCATCCTCGCTACGGCATCCTATTCTGCTTTTTCGCAGCACAACTTCTGCCGGCTCAAACAGCTGATTCGCATCGCAAGTAATTTATTTCGTAGTTAGTTGTTATAAACATATTATTAAGTTTAAACGATAATTTTAAATTAAGGAAAAGCACGTCAGCATCGAATCTCCAAGATATCACGGCGTCATTAGATGGACTTTTTCAAAGTTACGACAACAAACTAAGACCCAACTGGGGAGGACCTCCACTGGCGGTTGAAATTGATTTCAACGTCAGATCAATGGGTCCCATCTCTGAATTGGATATGGTAAAATTCAAAACATCTTTTTTTTTTTTTTTAAAAAAAATTAAAACTTATTTATAACGTTCAAGAGTTTTTCTATCGATTGCTACTTCCGGCAGACGTGGGTCGATGAACGGCTCAACCTGAGTGGTTCTTATCCCGCAATGACTTTAGGTCAAAGCACCTTGAGACGTCTATGGACACCGGACACGTACTTCCTTAACGGTAAAAAGTCTCATCTGCATACCTTGACCAGCCCTAATCGCTTTGTACGGATTGATAAGGGACGAGTGCTCTACTCGCAAAGGTTAGGGTTACTCGTAATTTATTAATTAAAAAAAATAAATCAATCAAGAATATGTAGATTGACCGTAAAAGCCAACTGTCCGATGGATCTTCGTAACTTCCCCATGGATACTCAGCGCTGTCCATTGCATTTGGGAAGTTGTAAGTTTAAAATCCAGTTCAATTAGACATTATCTCATTATTTACATTATATAGTTGGGTATACGACGAGGGATGTAGTTTACTTGTGGAACTCTCAACGTCAAGTGGTCATCGCAAAGGACATGAAGATGTCACAATTTGACTTGGTTGCTCAACCTACCAACAATATCACCGTTTATTCTAACACAAGTTGGCATATAATTCGAAAAAAACTAAATTGTAAGTACAATTATTTTAATTTTTTCTTCTCGTTAGGTGGCGAGCACTCGGTTTTGGTCGTTATGTTTTATTTACAACGTCACACCGGTTATTTCCTCCTTCAAGTTTACGCCCCATGCATTCTATTAGTAGTGCTGTCTTGGGTAGCATTTTGGATCAATCGCGAAGCCACTTCCGATAGGATTGCATTAGGTGAGCGAAAGTTACTTAACTTTAAATTAAAAATCAGCTGTTTTTTTTTTCAAAATGTAAAACTGATTTGAATAAAAATAGGGGTGACCACAATTTTAACGATGACTTTCCTGGGTTTGGACAGTCGAAACGATCTTCCCAAAGTGTCGTATTCTACGGCCTTGGACCTCTTCATCGTCATCAGCTTTTCTTTCGTTATGGCAACTATTGTCCAATTTGCCATGGTGCACCATTTCACCAAGAGAGGCAGTGGCGAGTACTTCCATCCTCCCACTCTCAGCGAGGATAACCAGGTAATTCATTATGCAAGAGTAAAAATAACAAAATAAAACTTTTTATGCATTTGCGAGCAGTTTCACCGCGAACGAATGACGGAAGTAACATGTGATGAAAATGAATGGAACAGCGTGAGCAAAGTAGATTCGTTGGCTCGTGTGGCTTTCCCTGTCGTTTTTTTATTGGTTAATATTGGTTACTGGCATATTTACTTATCCAGCGCAAATCAATTCTTAAAAATGACTAAACTTCAAGCATTAAATTAAAAGTTACTAAATTTTAAAAACATGCAATTAATTTGAGAGCTGCATCATTAAAAACAATGTATAATATACATATAAATAATTACTATAATTTTCGTCAAAGACTTTCCTCCTAATAACACTACCGCTATGCGATACGCCATTCGCTAAAAAATTCATTGAAAATATATACAGTACTGTATGTTAAAATTATATGCTTATACCATAATTATATAAATAAATTATAGGGTTTACTCTCGTTTCGTGTTGTGTGAGTATTACAATAAATTTTTTAGCTACCCATAAAGACAATGTCATCCGTTTTTCCAGCACTGACGAGTGCCTCATACTTTCATATTTTTGCGCAGAAATTGAATAAATTTAAAAAGTTTTTCAAAAAGATTTCATGTTTCGCAAACTCGTCGCTTAAGTTATTTTACCACCATATTGAAAAACTTGGCTTAAAAATAGCAAAGTTTTAAATCCGTTTGAGCCCTGATGATAAAATAATATTTCTCAATATCCAGCAAAACGGCCTATCCGCTCTAATTATAGCTTACTAATGTAAAAATACAATAATTATTAAGTATCGGGATTGTAATATTTGCATTATACATAAGGTTTTTTTTTATCTCCTGAAAAAAATTTTATTGAAGTGCTATACGAGAAAACCTAATTTCGTGCAATTAATTATGTTAGAAAGTAATTAGCTAATTAAACCTGTAAAAATGACATCTTTTTCAACTTTTTGGAAAAAGGGCTGGTCCAACATTTAGTTATGTACACGCATGCGCATCTTTATATTTATAATTTAATAAATACATGCTGAAATGCAAGTTAAATAGAATACAATTATACTAGCAAAGTGGAAAATGAAGGATTGGTTAGCAAGCATCATCTTTGTAGCTCTAGTTGAAATGAGCTTTACCAAGGGTTTACCTAACGGTTTTAGTAAAATCCTAGATTCATTGTTAGTCAAATATGACATTCGGTTGAGACCTAATTTCATCGGTCGCCCTCTATTAGTAGGGATACAATTGTCCATCATCAGCATCGATAGTATTTCAGAAGTCAATATGGTTAGTATTACGTATTAAACAACCTATCCAGGAGTAAGATCACATTAATTAAAAAAAAAAACCCGTTATATTTTAAAACAGGATTACACAATGACCATGCATTTGCATCAATTTTGGACAGATGAGCGCCTAGCGTTTAAATCTTCGAATCTAAACTCCAACAATTCGGTGGATTTGATCAACTTGTCAGAATTTGCTCAGCGCATTTGGCTTCCGGATATATTTTTTAATAACCACAAAACTTCTTTCATTCACGAAGTTACTCAAAAAAACGAAATGATTCGTCTCCATAGTAACGGTTCTATCCTCTATAGTTTAAGATTCACCGCAACGCTGTCCTGTATGATGGATTTACACCATTATCCAATGGACACGCAAACTTGTGAAGTTGACTTATCAAGTTGTAAGTACATTTTAATTTCATCCTAACCCCAATGAAAATTTTCTGCAGAATGCCTGCAGAAAAACATCCCTTTCTGCAGGATGATTTCTGCAGAATATTTTTCCATGGATGATTCTGCAAAACATTTTCTGCAGAATATTTTTCCGCATGATATGGGGAAAAGTTTATGCAGAAATTGTTAAAATTTTCTGCAGACATTCTGCAGGACGTTCTGCAGAATACCTGCAGACATTCTGCAAAACAATTTTTGCAGAACCTGCAGAATGCCTGCAGAATCATTTTCATTGGGGAATATACCGTACTCATTATTTCAAATTACAATTTTTTTTAAAAAAAAAAATATTAAAGATGGCTATACAATGAATGACCTTCTTTTGTACTGGAAAGAAAAACCTGTAGTCGGGTTAAATAATATATTTCTGCCTCAGTTCATTATTAAGGTAATATTAAGAAAAAAAAAAAAAAACAAATTGCAGCAATAGCCTTGATAGAAATTTTTTTAAAATAGAAATACTACACCAAAGACAGAAAAGACACCTTGTCAACTGGTAAATCTTTCAACTACTTTTGAATAATAATTATTGAAAGGGTACCATTGTACTTTAAAATTTTCAAAGGGGACTTTCAACATTTAACTCTCCTCATTGGATTTCAAAGAAATATTGGCTATTTCATTTTCCAAATGTATCTCCCATCCATTCTTATTGTTATGTTATCTTGGGTATCTTTCTGGATCAACCAAGACGCTACTTCAGCGAGAGTAACATTAGGTAGAGTATAATACGTAAATGTTATCTAAAAATTTTTCATAAATACTTAGCGGCGCAATTAATTTTAATTTAGGAATAACAACCGTTTTAACAATAACCACAATCAACACGGGAATGCGTTCGGTTTTACCACGGATCTCTTACGTCAAAGCCATTGACATATACTTGGTTGTTTGTTTCATTTTTGTTTTTGCGGCTTTGGTGGAATTTGCGGCGGTTAATTATAAACATTGGACAATAAAAACACCTAAAAAAAGTACCAATAACTTGGCACTCGTTGGATTACTACAAAACTTGATTTGGACTCCAAAACCAGACGGAAACCCACAGTCAAATAAAGAATCCCATACGATTGATGACAAAAGTAATACGCTCAACCCTCAAATAAATATTCAAGGTAAAAATCAAATTGACAGAATATCCAGGATCGTGTTTCCAATTACATTCATCATGTTTAACATCTTTTATTGGGGATTTTACATCGTTTATCATAAATCAATTTAGAAATTATTTAAATGAAATAATTCCGGTATATTAATCATTTAAAAAAATTAAAACTTTAAATGAAACTATCATTAAATAATCAATTTATTAATAGCTTTAACTTTCACTTTGTGTCACTCAATTAAAAAGTTAACTACTGTATAACTTAAACATCGTATCATAATTTTGAATAAATCAATTACTTTTCTTTTTTTAAATTTTCTAAGAGTTACATATTTATAATAAAATACAGTGGAGCTTCGTTGCTCCTATTTTCATCATCATTCGTTTGGCTTTGCATTTCTTTAGGTAAAATTCGTTGCAACGGCCTATTAGTTTGTTGAGCACAAGTCTCTTCTTCAGCAACTGAATTCGCAATAAATACGCTGTACTCATTATTAACGCCCGACCTTTTATAAGTCTCTAAAGCAGAAATAGCTTTTTCAATCCCCACTCGAAGCACTTGCATTTCGCTAATCGATTGGCAATTGATAGATTCTCCCACCACTAATTTTAAATCGCCCAAAAACCTTTTGATTTCGGCTTGAAACGGTTCCGCGTTTACATTTTGCATCTCGATCTCATTATTTAAACAATCGGAAACGCGTTGAAGAGGAGTTTTATCGACCGGCGACTCGCCTAGTATCAAGTTAGTATGAATAGGTAAATGATCCTTACCTAAATACTTGGATAACAGATGAATATGCTCGCAAATTTGAAGGCGCACGCTTCGGTCGGGACACTCACACACAAATTGATGCACGCAAATGTTACACTCGGAACACACGAACTTGCACTTATTCGTACATTCGTCATTAGTAGAAACCTGATAAAAACCGTATTCGCAATTGACGTCGTCAACTGACGATGGAATAAGCCATTTCGTTCGAGGAGTCACCTCGTAAACGTCGCTTACTTTCAAACGGTGACTATTCTGATGCCGGCGATGCGTGTTCGACATGAAGGAAACGAATCTGTACTTTAAAAAATCATACGTTCGAATGCTTTCGTGAAATTTTTCCATCAATTTGCTTAAACATTTTTCTAGTCTTTTAGTTACCAACCCTTTCACCACACCGCATTCATTGTATTGTAAATGCCAGTTACCCAGAACTACGTCTACTCGGTCCTCCTGAGTTGAAATACGAAAACAACGTGCCCACTGTTGTTTTCGATTCGAAAAATTCGTTAAAAAATATTTACCGAACGCGACTGTATTTTTATTTTCCAGCCATTTCTGACAACTACCGCTCAAAATATTCTCGAAAGTTGCCGCATCTTCTTCTACGATCAAACTGCATAATTCTAAACGAACTTCTTCTCGTACCCTTTCATCTTCGATAAGATGGAAATTTTGCTCCCACGCGTAGAGCGTATGCCAGGAACTAATAAAATTATCTTCAACCTCACCGAAATAAGATTTCCAAGCCATATAATAAATAGGATCGGCATCCGACATGAATGTTCGCGGTTTGATATCTACCGCACCTACTAAATGACATTTCATCTCTTGGAAAAAGGCGTAAAGAACTTCGGTAGATCGAGAACTAGAAAATAAAAAAGCCACGGGATAATAATTCAAAGAATTATCTCGAACCATCACACTCGTTAAAAGAATTCCATCCAACTGAAAGTCTGTTCTCGGAATCGAATCTATCAAAATTCCATTGGAATTGTGTTGAATTAATAAAAATTGTTGAATTTCGTTCATCACAGCCAAAATAAATTCGTTCTTATTAACGTCCTTGTATTTTTCACATATCTCACCTTTCGGTTTAAATAAAATGACCGGCGAGTCTCCTTCGCATAAAGATTGCACGTAATTCGTAATTTTAACCAAGTTCTCGTGAGTTTTGTCGTCGTTTACGTTGAACGAGGCGGCAATGTTGTGAAGATGTTTCCGAGTCACCAAAATCTTGTCATCGCTAGAAATTAATTTGCTATTAGTTTCAAAGAGGATCTGATTCATGGAGACGCCGGCGGATAATTTGGCGGCTAAAACTTTTCTTAGATCTACAGGTAAGTGTAAACGTTCGGCTTCCATGCTGTGACCCGTATGAGTCTCGCAATAATCCACTTCGATTCGAATGTCATTCCGACTTCGTTGGGTTACCACCTTTTTAATAAACGCCGTGCAAACCTCGTTGATCTTATTAGAACCTAAATTTTTTAACTGTCTCTTTTTCTGCCCTCGAGAACGAAATTTTCCACTGCGATGACACCTGTAGTACGTTGTGTATCGAACACCGCATTTTCGAGCGCCGCTGTTTTGAACAAATTCAGCCGTCGTTGTAGTCTCCAAGTTCGACTTCCAAAGTTTAAAATCTACATTTTTTAATTTTCAATTAGCCAAAATCTGAATAATTATCGTGTAGTCTATCAATAGCAAAAATTGTAACCTGCTTCGTTTTTGAATGATACATGATTGCACTGCAATTGGTAAGAATGGACTCTGTTTAGATGATCCACCAAACTGAAATACGTTCCCAACCACTCATCGCATTGAGGACACTTCAACGAACCGTGACCTTTATTGGTTAATTGTACTTTATGATAAATTCGAGAGTGTCGATTTAAGTTGCCTTTTGATGAAAAATCAACGCCGCAACTACTACAACTAAACTTTGCCATTTTTTACAAGATAATAAAATGCAACAGATATTCACGCCAAATTTACGAGAGAATCGCTAGATGGCAATAGCATAGCACGCGGTCGAAAATACCAACCACGCATGCGCTGCATGATAAAAAAAAATTTCTAAAACTCCTTATTGTCCGATAAACAAGTTTTTTTTATACCGTAAACTTAATAATAATTATTTTAAGAGCACAATTTTAAGAGTTTTACTATTCAATGCACATTTTAAATTAAAATTTATGCATCGGCTACTGTGCTCGGATTTCAATAAAAATTTTAACTTTGCAAAACCCATACCATTTCTTTAACCCATGTAATTATTTTAAAGCTTATCAGACAAAACCCTCCACAACAAATCCTTTTCCATGAATTCAATTTCTACATAATATTTTATCCCACTAGTATTGTACATGTATTAAATGTTAACTTTCCTTATAATGCAAGAACCCAACTAAGAGAAAAATTACGCCATATTAAAAACATCTAATCCATATTATATTAGCGTTTGAATATTAAAATATTCCGAGTAGAGTAATGACAACAACATAATTAAAACAAAACGAATTTGTTTATTAAAATATGTCACTTAAATTGTTTTCATTTTCTCGATAAGATGGTCTTTGATACGATAACCATCGTAAAAATTAATACATGTGCAGCGACATATCGGCACTAAGGTCAGAAGTCCGAAAATACAGTGTGGTACAGTTATGTTAAAAAATAAGACGTTATGCAAAATTAATTATACTTCAAATAAAAAACTTGCCCACAACACTTATTTTAGCAAAATGAAACGAGCTTTTAAAAAATAAAGCTGTCACGTTATAATACAGTAATAACCCAAAACTGCTAAAGAACACGGTCACAGTGGCAAGTTTGGAAAAATATTTTCCAAAGTGATATTTTTCTTATAGATAACTTATTACTTATCAACATAAAACGATAAATTATTATTGTAATTAAAACAAGACGACTACAGTATTTAAAATAATTGTGTAAACAGAACTGCAACTTTTTCAAGATTTCTTACTGCTCCCTTATACTTACAAAAAGTCGAAAAACGGCATTAGTTTTCATGCCACTTCACTGGCATCATTATCAAAGAACGAGCTCTCCTTTCAACAGTGTGCAATAGATAGGCAAGTGCAGTTGAACGGTCATCACAAGGTTTCCCCAGGGTCACAAAATAAAAAATTCAAAAGAACTGCTTGAATTTTGTTCAATAAAAAAATATGGGATTTGCCAGTAGAAGGCCTATACCTACCAAAAAAAACAAGTCTAAAAAACTAAGTCCTCATCAATCAACCCTCTCTCGGGTGAACACGTTCTGTAACATCTGAAAGAGAAAAAAACTAACAACATTATACTGTTTGATACAAAGACGTTCGATTTAATAACAAATAATTAAAGGTAATTGCGAAAACAAAGTTCTTCAATCAAAAACGATCTCGTGCCAAACTTGTATAGCATCAAAGAAGAAGAAAGAAAAGTGGGTGCAACGATTAATATTTTTGATTGAAGAAAAACATTGTGTAAAATACAATAATATTCTCGTTTCCCCACCTAAATCAACTTGAAGAATCAAATGTCGCATTTCAATCCACACTTTTTAAGATACATCATATCTACAAGAACGAAAATTACAATGATAGATAGTTTCAAATAATAAAAAAAAATAATTTTTTTTGTTATGTACAATATTATTAAATGACAAAATAATCGAAATTTTGTTTGCGCGAAGCTAACTTTTACACAAAATTTAATTGTTTAGTGTTGGTGGTGTATTATAACTTTACGTAAATAGATACCGACCATTTTGCTCATTCTTGAAAGTGCGGCAGCAACAGTCAACTTTTTTTTACCGGTCTTCAACAAAACACCGAAGGGATCTTCGCATGGTGCACCTGGAATGGCTCTTTATCAAATACTATATCAGTTTGTTCGTTCAAAAAAATTACAACGCACGCACAAATATGGATACTTATAAAGCACCTGTAACCAGTTTTAAGTTTACTATTAGTTGGATTTCTTGCTCCACGATTCGTTGGCGCTTCCACTGCATCGGGGACAGAACTCCAAAGACATTCTGCCATTGTCTAAGTGAATGCAGACACCTTTTTTCACACGCTTACCACAACTCGTCTTCTTGTTGATGTCAACCACTGCTTTCCTCTTGTTGACGTTTTCACCGCTACTTACGTTATTAACCGAAGAAGGCGATTTCGAATAATCGTGTTGATTTATGAAGCTGTTAAAATTGTTATTAGAACGGTTGTTGACGCTACGAATCGATTCCACCAACGACGCAATTTCATCGACATTTTCGAGAACGCTTCTCAAATAGCTTACTTCATTTTGTAACTCATCCACCGCGTGCTCTAACCCATCGTTCCTTATGCGCAGCTTGTGGTTGTCTTCCCCCAAACTTTTCACCGATAATTCCAACCCTTGAACGTACTTTTTCTTACGCTGTCGATTTTCCCGAGCGGCGATGGCATTTTTTGACAACCCCTGGCCGCTTTCGCAATTCAAGATCAGATCTTCTTCCTCGTCTTCTACGTCACGTCGCGAGCGCCCATGAAGAGCGTAGGGAGCGCGCTTTCCGCTTGGTGGGCGCTGATCACGTGATTTTCGCAAACGTTTGCCCAACGTTTCTTCTCGGAAATAAGCCTCGTCTCGTTTATCCGAATTTCCTTTCTTATTAATGACGCCATTATTCAACTCATTATTAAGCAAAGTTTCTACACTTACTCTGTTTTCGCTTAAAGAACTATCGCTGCTCGAGGATGATCCCGCATCGTTTTCGAGATCGATCGAGTGCTTTCCGGGTGGGAAAAATTCGAAGTCGTCTTTGTTGTCGGAATTCAGCCATTCCAAGCCTGGATTTTCGAAGCTGAAATCGTTCGCAAACATTTCCATGTTGCTCTCCAATAAAATATCTTCAAACTCTTTCAATTCCGGGTAAAAGCTAGGCGACAACATTATGATAATTTTCAAATAATATTTACCACTTTAATACTCTATTTACCTCTTCAAAGTTAGGACGACAGACTCTCAACAACAGCCACCATTAAAATCTCAACAGCAAATAACTTCGATTGCGATGCAAACTATCGATACTGATGATTTCGATGTATCGATGTTTAGAATCGCCGGCAAATTTAAACCTTGAAAAATGTACAATACTGTAACATACAGTAATAATAATTATTATTACTCCACTGTACATGCATTTTATTATTTCTAGAAAATAATGGATTTTGTAATAGTGCAGCAATTTTCAATACCGATACGAAATTTTTTTTAAAAATATTAAAATAACATTCTAATTGTTTATCCATATTGTTCTTCAGACCGAGATTTGTTTTTGAGAAGATCAAATTCTGCTCCAGCAATGTCAGTTTTTTTCTTCTTTATTTTTTCAAATAACAGCTGACAACGTTTAACTATACAGTATAATTTATTACTACTGATTGACTGTTTGGTCTTAGGGAAAAAATTCATAATAGAGACAAAATGTAATGCAACCAAAATGTTCTCCTATTCGATGCATTTAAAATGGCGACAACATTCAAAGAAACTTTCTGAAACTTTAATTAAAAAAAAAAGGTTAATACAGTGTAATTAACTTCAAGGTGAGTTATCTCATAGGATGCTTGTATACGAACACCTGAACAACAATAATATTACTGTATAACAAATTTCAACTTGAAATAAAGCACAGGAAGTTGTTTTAGAAGAAAAGTTCGCAAACTTTTTGATCAGTGTTATACCATAATCCTCCTAGGTTATACAAAGAAGGAAATTATTGCGGCTTTAGAAAATATGAGAGAATCAAAAAAAAAATATAAATTGTCCTTGAAATGACTAGGAAACGTTCACAATTATTTACGAAAATATCGAGAAATTATAATAATTTTCTTAAAAATTATCGATCTCATAATATTAGTGATAAAAGCCAAAATATAAAGTAACATTAAAAAAAATAATAAATTTTAAATTACTTTGATTATGGCTCTAATAATTATTATGTTTTACAAATAAATGTAGACATTTTGCAAATATATTTTTGGCTATATTTTTTGTTTTCAACATTAATTGAGTGAAAATGAAAGAGTGGCGTCGGATTGTAAGTCGATAGATTATGTCATTTCATATACTGTAGGCGCCTCCAAAAGACAATTTTATCAGTTGTACAAACGCTTTCAACTCTTAAATTAGTTTGTGACCGATAACAAATTTATTTTTGATAAAATGCCAATAAATTGTAAAAACAATGTTTGACATAGCCTACCTTTCAACTAACATAAATAAAAATAACATGAAAATCATATCGATATAAAAAAGTTTTATACTGTTATCATTTAACGCACGTCAATTTGGTCTTTGATTTATAAAACAAAAATCAAACCTCAAACCATTCGATTTTTAAACGAATTATTATAAACTTTTTTTAAAAAAAAATTGCTGCATATTCCACAAAAATATAAATTAATTTGGTTATCTATAAATTAATTAAGGTTATATCTCATAATATTCTCATTACGTATTTATTCCCATATTTTGAAAGTTGATAATGCAATTAAGAAAGTTATCAAATAACCTACATTGAGGACTAGTGTAATTTATTTAATTATAAGCTTAAGGAAAAACTGATATTATTAGCTTCATTCATAAAGTCCAGCAGTTCGTGCAAAGCCAATTTCTAAATGCAGAAGTAAAGTTAAGAGCATTATTAAAATCTACTGTACTGTATTTTTTTCCTCTATTTGCACAATCAATTTGCACCAGCGCAACTGATTTAAAAGTTGTTTCCGAATGAAGCAATAAAACCAATAATTTATAGTTAATTACTTTTTCGAGTTAGCAAAGTTTTGGTTTTTTTAACAATGCTATGAGAAATAGAATAGTTTTTTTTTTTTTCCTAATAAAAATAAAACCATAAAAAAAAAATTGACAAAAATTTAAATTTCTAAACCAAGTTAATCGTATTTGCTTTATTCCAGCAAAGCTTTTAACTCCATTTATTAGACTTAGAGCGTTAAACTGTTTTATTATTATTATTTTTTTTAATTTGCTCCGTTTAAAAAACTCGCGAACCAATGGACAGCTCATTAATGATAATGCGTTTGCCGAGCCGGTTCATCAGTCTTCACTTGACCGAGCCTCAAGCTCCAACTTCTCGCTATCATCGAACTGTTAACAACCTTAGACATTTCGTAATCATTGACCAACTTTTTTTTCTCCTCACAATAATATTTCAGACTTCAAACCTGACCTCTAAAAAAACAAAAATAAAGAAAAAGAAAAAAAAATTCCCTACAACTACACTTTCGAGAAAATAGGATAGCCAATTTATATCTGATTGTTTATTGCATCATAAATCGTTTTTGGCACAAACTCGGAGCCAACCATTTGTTGCTTTTTTTCTTTTCTAATGAAAGCTTACAGTAAAAAAAATAAAATGTGATTGATGACAATAAAGATTGTTGCGGGAAAGTTGTGATGTCATTATCGATAATATCATATTGTTTATCTCACAATCTCAGAAAAATAAAAAGGGGTTTCATAATTATTGTGAAAATTTTTCCTCAAGTCGTTAGAGTGAAAGAGAATAAAAGTTATTTTATTGTACGATATACTGTAGTACGGTAGCAATAAAGTTGATGAATATGAGTAAGAAAAATACTTATTACTACTGTACTATATTAAATTTGTCGCATCTCTTCGGCCTCAACTGCTACGTGCTCGATAATGATATGTTTAGCACTGATCGCAATATTTCCAAAAAAATAAACATTTCTTAAATAGGCCTATTATTAATATTAAAAATAATTTTCATCAAATGAGTTTTACTACTGTATGTATAATAATGAACTGCTGCGTTTTCACAGCTCGCACGCGCTTGAATTGATGGAAGGCAATATCGGCACACAAAAAAAATGAATTCCTGCTGACGGTGATTTAGCGTATAAAATACGCTACATCATCTTTTTTTTTTATAGTCGCATTACGTCATAACCCTACCGTCTTTAATGTTCTTTAACCGGAAACGAAGTGGATTTTCTATTGACATTTCGCCGCCTCACGCCGCCGACGTTCGTCTCGCCGGTTTTCGTGGTCGGCGTAGTCAACACGACCCTCCGAATCACCTTCACGTTATTCATTTCCACGGCCGCTCGATGCCTTCGATGGACTTTGAGGTGTTTGGCCAGGTGGTCCGAGCGAGAGAAGCGTTTTTCGCACAATTGGCACGGATAGGGCTTGACCCCGGAATGCGATCGTTTATGTCTGGCCAATTCGTCCGAGCGTGAAAAGCGCCAACCGCAACTCGGCCACAAACAAGCAAATGGTTTTTCCCCCGTATGACGCCGCAAATGAGCTTTTAGGTGGGACGATTTGGAATAGATTTTCCCGCAATTATGATAGGCGCAGATGAAGGTTTTCTCGTCGATAACTCCGCGTTCGAGCAGTTCTTGAGTCGTGAGACTGAGTTGATCCACAGTAGATGGCACGATTGGAACCGGAAGCGGATTCGCCACTTCTTCGACGATTTTCATCGTTTCTTGACTGGGACTAGGCGGTGGTTCGATCAGAGTGGGTCTGGCTACGTATTCCACCTTCATCAACGTTTGTAAACCAACACCTAAAACCACCATTTCTGGCGCTACGTTGGCATTCCCGCTATTTAGAAAACCGTTTTGCCCGTTCAACCAGCGTTTTTCTAGCGGTAAATCTAACCACTCGTTGCAATAAGAATCGCACAACGAACTCACGCTCTTATCCCACGCGTTATCGTACAAAGTGTTTTCGTCCACGACCACGTCCAGGTCGATGTCCACCAGTTCGTTTCCGCTGGAGAAAAACACGTCCCAACACTTCTTGAGGTTGGGTTTGATGCTCACGTCGGAAGAATCAGTAGAACTGGTGGTTGACGAGTCTTCCGAAGTAGAGGTAGTGGAACAGCACGGTGTGTTGAAAAAATCGAAAGCTCCGAACGAAGAGGAATTGAAGGCCGACACATCCGGAGCGCCGGCCTCGAAGATATCCCATCCATCGTTCGCGGTGCCGGCAGCAGGATAACAGCTTCCTTCACCCTCCATCGATCTCTGAACGAAGTCTGTCCCCCGGTCCGTGCAGTCGAAAAGAGCGCCAAGATCCGACTTCTAGATTCACAATGTCAACAAATTATCAGTAAATGAAATCATTTTGGAAAAACGAAGAAAGAGAGAGAGAGAAAAAAAAAAACTCCGTTTTCCGGTTGACCAAAGTCTAAAAAAAAAATTAATTGTATAAAGAGTTCAGACCTTAATTTATCTCCCCTCGTGATTTTCAGCGGATTTCCTCTTCTTTTACAAAAATTATTTTATCATAAAAAAAAAATAATTATTTCTTTTTTCTCCTTCCTTTCTTTCGTTAAATTCGGGAGAGCGAAGAAAATTGAATTAAAACTTATAAATTTTGCTCATCCGCTTAATTTATTTAACTAATTAATGGTATATACTGTATAAGAAAAGATCACGTGCGGGCTCGATTATATCTAATTAAGTTTTGGCGATGAAACGCTGTTTTTTCTGATGGAATTAAAAGTCTGGTTCTCCGGCGAAAACGATACCCGAGACGTTGGCGGAGTCGTTACATGTGGTTTAGAGCTTAGCTCGGTTCAGCTCTGTCTAGGCCACTGAGCTACTACAGCTCGACGTTCTACACCGCCAGAGTGAGTGGCGCACTGAGCAGATACTCGCACTAGACTCCAACTTAAAAACGAGGTCAAATCGGGGTCCACGTGACTGTCATAAAGAGAGAAAAGAAAGATTATTATCCAATACGTATAGATATTGAAAGCGCGCTTGTGGAAATAGTGAAATAATGAAAAAAAGCATCTAGTTGGTATCTACTACTGCATACTGAATTTGCGTGTGTGCGGATATGCGAAAATACTAAATGAATTTTATTTTAATTAATCCTTAGCTTAAGAAAATTAAGATATTTTGTACATGTAGTCAAAATGTGGGAAAATTCAAAGTAATGTCATGGTAGCCTACCAATAAAAAAAAAATATTATGAATTAATTACCGCACGTTTAACCATGACGGTTTAAATAAATGCCTAAAACTAGTCGCGGTAATTAGATATGGAAATGCAGGCTTAATTAAAATATTATATTCCATTTAACAAATTAATTAATATAACCCAATTTATCATTCCCCCCCCCCCCCCTTTTTTTACGTAGTAGGCCTACAGTGTATAGAAGTTCAATAATACTGTAAATTCAATTTATCTTATATTTCATAAATAACAATAATTTTGAGATTGCAAAAATAAAAATTTAAAAACTAATCAGCATTTTTGTTTTAAAAAAAAAAGTTAAATCTTTAAAAGTCATCGTTTTTTAAAAAAAATGTTAAAATAATGTTTTTTTTTTTTTGATTTTTTATAACTAAATGTTGAAAGTCCGGGATTATGGCATTTAAAAACCTTAACCTTTATCTTTAAAAGATAACGTAAATTTTAATTTGATTAATAAAATCCCTGTAGAAACGAAAGGGCATCGATTTGGAGTATTCGCAGCGCTCTGCATGAAGATCAATATGATGTCAAAAATTGGAGCAACCAAAATACAACATTTTCCACCTTTAAACTTGACATTTTGAAACAAGTTTTTATTTAAAAATCAAGGCACGTTTGTGTTTCTGTATTTTTCTATTTTACTTATTAAATGGTGCCTATATGTCACGCCTACAACTTCACGAGCGCAATAATAATAATTACAAAATAGCCTTATGTGACACCTGTCGTTGTTGTAACAATTCTTAAATTTCAAAAGGGACAATCGAAACGTTTAAGATTACGTTGCTCAATCTAAATTTGAATAAGAAAACAAAATAAATTTGAAATATTAGCTCGCCGGAAAACGAACGTCTCCGTTTACCTGTTCGTGTACCGGTACTGAGATTCTCCCTCACATGATGACATCATTCAGGATTTGCAAGAAAAGTAAAAAAATTGATTAAAAAAATAAAAGACAAAAAAAAAAGTTCAAAGAAAATCCCACTTCCTGCATTTAAATATCGTTGTAAATTACCGTTGGACGCATTCGTGTTGGGAGAAAATCGGAGAAATCGTTTAATAATTAATGAGAGAAAGCATTATTTTTTTTCCTTTACTCGTTCTTTCTTTTATTTTTTAAGGTCACACACGTTGCGAGTGACGCAACATTAACGTTTAACGAATGCCATTAACATAAAGTTGAGTACTGGAGAATAGAAAGAGAATTAGATATGTGAATGAAAACATGAATTCCCCTTGTACGGTACAAAGTCATTGGAAATGTACCTAGGGAAACAAACACAGCTTGTTTATTACCACTTTCCCTCGACATTAATAATTATTACATTATTTGGACAGATCATTTAAATGGTTTGTAATAAACTAAACTTTATTTTTCTTCTTACGCTTAATTATTATACGTTCGTCATAAAACCACCATTTAAAAAAATTAACTTTATGAAATATTATGCTCAATTTTCTTCATAAAATTATTCCAAACTAATGATTTCTTTTTTATTATTATTTTAATTGTTTAGCATAAATTTTTTTTAAATGACGTGTCATTCGAAGGATACAAACCAGTTTTAAAAATATATAAAAAAAAAAAATCATTAAATAAAATTCACATCCTTTAATTTGTGCATTGAAATTTTGCTGATCAAAGCATCATCCAATTTAACAATACAATATATTCTAAAAAAGGTTTTACTAACTTAATTTAAATACTGGTAGTAAAAAAAAAATTTATAAACAAGGAAATCTTTTTTTTTTTTTTTTACCATTAAATAGATTTTTTATGGTCTTTTAGAAGGTTTCAAATAAATTAATTTAAAAAAACAATTATTTATCAAATCCTTCAATCTAAATTTTTAAATTAATCGAAAACTAAGTTCTTTTCAAAAATATAATGGCTCGAGTACCTCGATATAAAGTTATTTAACAGCACCCTGTAAGAAATATAAAGAAATTAACGCTTTGATATTAAATATGACTTCGAAATGACTTTTATTGAAGTGGAATGCGAAGGATCACAATTCAAAATTGTTTGCTTCACAGTTAATCAGTTCCAACCGTTTTCTCCATACTTCTTCTCTCTCTCTCGCTCCGTGCCTGTTAGAAAGTCACGTGTTCCATGATGACATACATGTGGGAGCCATCAAAACCGACTCTCGGTGGTTTTTATCACAATCGAGTGTACGAACAGACATTTAATAGATCTGCAACTTTTCTCCAACCAGTGCGAACTTTTCAACTCCCATCTCGTCCCTCTAATTTTCTCCCTTTCATCTGTCACGCCACCCATTCCACCTCACGTGGATATTAATAATTATCAGAAGAAGAAGAAAAAAAAAATTATAATTTTATTAATTGCTCGCAAATAGATATTCATCAGGAAGGCTATGGCAACTATAACTTCAGAGATTTCGAGTACAGTAGTCGAAAGTATTTCTCAATCGATTATCATCGATCAAAAGATCGATTTTTGAGATTGTTAAATATCAGAATTCTTATCACGTCCAATAGTTCGACTTCTGCATATTTACACCATAAAAGCGTCAAAATGTATCAAAATATTTGAAATATGATGAATCACCTCTCCTAAAGCGTTAGAAGCAAAGATTGTTCCCCAAAATAACCACGATTTTAAAGTGATAATAATATTGTTTGCGGAGAACTTGAGAAACATCCTCACGGTCACTTGATATTGTTCAATTTCGAGTCATAGAGTACAATCATGTGCAGTACATGTATTTTTTAAGTACTGTAAATATCAAAATTAAATATAAATTACATTAAAACAATACAATTTTATTTCTCTGTTCTTTAGATTATTCTCAAGGTACAGTTTAACAGCGTTTATCAAAAGGAGCCATCCCTTAGTTTTGTCGACAAAATAAAGAGGAGGGGGACTGAAAAAATTGCAACAAGTGTTGGCAAGGGGGGGAAGGGGGGAGAGG